>JAMPIV010009459.1:0-120354 GCA_024509875.1 Oreohelix idahoensis | reverse complement strand
GTTAATTCGTATGTGTGTGTGTTTTTGTTTGTTTTTATTTTTTTTGTGGTCCACGGTTTGTTGTGTGTTTTTTTGTTTTGTTTGTGTTTTGTTGTTCCTAGGTTGTTGTCTTGGTTTTTGGATGTGTGGAGAGTTCGTGGTTTTTTTTTGTCTTTTTTTAGTTTTTTTTACTTGATTAAGTTTTTGGGTGGGTGTGGGGGGTGGGGTGGTGGGTTTGGGGGGGGGGTGGGTGTGTTTTTTTTGTGGGGTTTGGGGGGTGGTGGTGGTGGGTGGTTTGGTTGGGGTTTTTTTGAGGGGGTGTCGTGGGGTTTTGTGGTGGGGGGGGTTTGTTTTGGGGTGTGTGGTGTGGTTGGGTAGGGGGGTGGGGGGTGGTTTTTTGGGGGGTGGGTGTTTTTGTGGGGGGTTGGAGGTTGGGGGGTTTGGGTGTGTTTTGGGGATTGTGTGTTATTGGTGGTTTTTTTGGGTGTTTGGGGGTGTGGGTTTTTGGGGTTTTTTTTTTTGGTTGGTGTATGGGGGTTGTGGGGGTGGGTGGGGTGGTTTGATGAGGTGATGGGGGTGTTTTTTGTTAGAAGTTCGGGGGGGTGTTGTGGATGGTTGGGGGGTTTTTGGTATATATCATTGTGGGTGGGGGGGTGAGGTTGGGATTTGGTTGGGTTTTGTTGGGGTTTGTTTTATGTTAATTTGGTTTGACTGGGTTAGGAATTGTTTATTTATGATGGGCATTGGTGTTTTGGGGTGGAGATTGGATGGGGGTAATACAACGTGTTTTTGGGGTTTGTGTGGGGTGTGGGGTTGTTTGGGTGTTTTGTGGTGGGGGTTGGTGGTGGTGGGATTTACGGGTTTGTGGATGTTGATTTGGGGTTGGGTATTTTTTTGGGGGGTTATGATGGTGTGTTTGGGTTAGTGTTGTTTTTTTAGAATTGGGGGTGTTGGTGGTTGTTTGGGGGCGATTGGTTTTTGGGGGGGGATTTGTGGAAAGTTTGGGTTTGAGGGGTGGTTTTTGGAAAAGTGGGGTTTTGGTGGTATTGGGTGTTTAGGTTGTGGGTTTGGTAGTTTTGTTTTTGTGTTATTGGTTTTGTTGAGTGTTGGTTTTGGGTGTGTTGCTTTGGTTGTGGATTTTGGTGGGTTGTGGTTTTTGTTATTTTTGGTAGTGGTTTTTTTGTGTTGTGGGTTTTGTTTGTGGGTGTTTTGGGTTTGTTTGTTTTAGTGGGATTGGTGTTTTTTATTTTGTTTTGGTGTGTTTTGGTTTTTTTAATTTTGGTTTTAGGATTTGTTGTTATTTTGTTGGTGGGTGTTTTTTTTTGATTTTTTTTTTGGTTGTTTTTTGGTTTGGGTGGTGGGTGGTTTTGTTTTGGGTTTTGTTTTTGTTTTTGGGTTGGGTTGGGTTGGTTTGTTGGTTGGCTGTTTTGTTGGTTATAGTATTTAAAGTTTTTCAGTTTGATTAAATGTTGGTTTGGGGGGGGTAGGGTGTTGGGGTGGTTGGGGGTTTGTTGGTTTGGGGTTGGGTGGTTGGGGGTTTTTTTCTTTCATATAATATGGTTTGTGGGTGTTTACAGGGTGGTTTTTGTTGGGTTTTGGGTGGGTGTTTGTTGGGGGAATGTGTGGTGTTAGGTTTAGGGTTTGTTTTTTTGTTGGGTGTGGGTTTGGGGGGTGTGTTTTTTGGGGTGGGAGATGTGTGGTTGTTTTTTTTTTTTTGTGGGTGTTTTGGGGTTTTGGGAGGGGGGTTTTGGCTTTTTGGACAGATGGTTGTGGGGTTGGTTTTTTTTTGTTGTTGGTTTTTGTTTTTGTTTTAAATGTTAAACTTGTTTTATTGTGGTTTTTGGTTTTTTTTTTGGTTGTGGTTTTTTGTTTGGGTTTTTGTTGGGTAATGTGTGGGGGGTGTTGGTGTGGGGTGGTTTTTGGGGGATGGTGGGTTTGGTTGGTTGGGTTTTTTTTGTTGGTTTTTGGGGGGTTATTGTTTGGGGTTTTGGTTTTTTTATTTTTGTTGTTTTGGGGGTTTTTATTTGGGTGTGGGGGGTTGTTTGGGGTTTGGGGTGTGTTTGGTGTATGTTTTGTTTTTTGGGTTTTTTGTGGGGGTGTAGTTATAGATGGTTAGGGGGGGGGTTTGGGGGGGAAAGGGTTTTTGGGTGAATGTGGGTGGTAGTTTTGGGTTTGTGTTTTTTGATTGTTTTTTTTTTTTGGGGGGGTTGTGTAGTGGTTTTTGGGGTTTGGTTTTGGGGGGGGGGTGGGTTTTTGTGGGGTGGTTTGGGGTAAGGGTTTATGTTGAGTGGGTTGGGGGTTGTGGTGGGGTGGTTGGGTGTTTGGTTGGTGTGGGGTTGGGGGGTGGGGGGTTGGTTGTGTGGGGTTTTGGGGGGGGGGTTTTGCGGTTATTGGGATTGGGGGTTGGGGTTTGGTTTTGGGTTTTTTGGGGTGGGGGGGGGGGTGTGTTTTGGGGTGGTTTTTGTGGGGGGGGTGTTTTGTGGTGGTTGGGGTTTGTTTTTTTGTTGGGGGGGTGTTTTGGTTTTGGTTTTTGGAGTTTGGGGGGTGGGGTTATTTGGGTGTGGGGTTTAAGTGGGGTGGGGGGGGGGTTTGGTGTGGGGGGTGGGGTTGGGGGGGTGTTTTTGTATTTTTTTTGTTTTTTTTTGGGGGGTTTTTGGGTGTTTGGGGTTGTTGGGTTGGTGGGTTGGGGGGTTTTGACAGGTGTTTGGGGGTTGGGGGGGATTTAATGGTTAGATATGGGTTTTGGGTTGGGTGGGTGGTTGGTTGGTGGGGGGGGGGTTGTTTTTTGGGGGGGGGGTTGTTGGTGGGGGGGGGGGGGTTTTGTTTTGGGTTAGGTTTGGTGGATTGGGGGTGGGGGGGGGTTTTTTGGGTGTTGTGGTGTGGTTGTTTTGGGTTAATGGTGGGGGGTTGGGGGGGTGGGGTGTGGGGGTTTTTTGGGGGGGGGGGGGGGGGGTTTTTTATTTTGGGGGGGGTTGGGGGGGGTGTTGGGGGGGGGTTGGGGGGGGGGGGGGGGGGTTGTTTTTGTTTTGGGGGGGGGGGGGGGGGGGGGGGGGTTTGGGGGGTTGGGTGGGGGGGTGGGGGGGGGGGGGGGGGGGTTGGGGTTGGGGGGGGGGGGGGGGGTTGTTGTTGGGAGGGGAATTTTTTTTGTTGGGTTGGGGGTTTTTGTGGGTTGGGGGGGTTTTTTTTAGGTTGTTTGTAGGGGGTGTTTAAGGGGTTGGGTTGGGATTTTTGTTTTTTGGGGTGTTTGTTGGGTGAGAGTAAAGGGGGGGGTTTGGGGTGTTTGTGGTGGGTGGGGGTGTTTAAGATTTGTGGGGGGGGGGGGGGGGTGGGGGGTTTTGAAAGGTTGGTTTAGGTGGTTTGGGTTTTAGGGGGGGTTTGGGGGGGGGGGGTGGTTTGGGGTTGGATGTTTTTTTTTGGGTGTTACCAGTTTTTTTTTGGTTAGGGTTGGGGTTGGTGTTTTGATTTGGACTGGGGGGGGGGTGGGTGTTGGTGTTTGGGGGGGGGGGTTGAAAAGGGGGGGGTTTGTTTTTGGGGGGTGGGGGGGTGGGATTAAGTTTTTTGGAAAGAAGTGAGTGGGGGTTTTGGGGGGGGTTTGTTGTGGTTTTTTGTTTTGTTTTTTGGGGTTAAGGGTTGTTGGTTTTTGGGGTTGTGGGGGGGAAGTTTTGGGGTGGGGGGGGGAGTTGGTTTGGGGGTTTTTTTTATTTTAAAGTGGGTGGGATTTAGTTTTGGTTTTAATGTTTTTGTTTTGTTTGGGGTTGGGGGTTTTGGGGTGGGGTAATGTTTTTTTTGTAATGATTTTTTTTTTTGTTTTTTGTTTGGGTTGGGGGGGGGTGGGGGTTTGGGGGTTTTTTGGGGGTTTTGGGGGGGGGTTGTGTTTTTTAATTGTTACCTGGGTAAGAAAATTTTTTTGTTTTTTTGGGGTTTATTTGGTTTGTTTTTGTTGGTTTTGTTTGGGTGTTTTTTTTTTTTTTTTTTTTTTTTGTTTTATTGGGTTAAAGTGTTGGTCATTGGTTTAGATTTGGGGGTGGGGGGGAGGTTTGTTTGGGAGTATGGGTTTATTTTTGGTATTTTTTTTTTTTGTTGGTTTTTGTTGATTTTTTTTGTGGGGATGGTTTTGAGTTTTTTTTTTTGAGGTTTTTTTATTTTTTTTTTTGGGTATTTAAAATTGGGTTGGGAAATTGGTTTTTTTGGGGGTTTTTTTGGGTGGGGGGTTTTAGTTTTTTTGGTTTTTTTGGGGGTTTTTTTATTTTTGGGTTTTTTATTAAGGTTTTTTTTTGTGTTATTTTGGGTTTTTTTTTTTTTTGTTTTTTTTTTTTTTTTTTTTTTTTTTTGTGTGTTTTTTTTTTTTTTTTTTTTTTTTTGTGTTTTTTTTTGTTTTTTTTTGGTTTTGGGGTTTTTTTTTTGGTTGATTTTTTTTTTTTATTTTTTTTTTTTTTTGTTTTTATGGGGGTATGTTAGTGGTTTGGGTGGGTTTTTTTGTTGTTTTTTGGTTTGTTGTTTTTGTTTTTTTTTTGTTTTTTTTTGTTTTTGGTTTTTTTTTTTTGGGGTTTTTTTTTTTTTTTTGGGTTTGTGTGGGGTGTTTTTTTTTTGTTTTTTTTGTTTTTTTTTTGGTTTTTTTTTTTTTTTTTTTTTTTTTTTTAGTTGTTTTTTTTTTTTGGTTTTTTTTTGGGTTTTTGTTTTTTTTTTTTAAATTTTTGTTGGGTTATTTTATTTTTTTTTTGTTTTTTTGAGGTTTATTGTTTTTTTTTTTTTTTGTTGGTTTTGAAGAATTTTTTTTATGTTGGTTTTTTGGGGTTTTTTTTTTTTTTTTTGATTTTTTTTGTGTTTGGGTTTAGTTTAAAAGGGTTGTGAATTTTTGGTTTTTTGGTTTATTGTGTTTTTTGTGTGGTTTTTTTTTTTTGATTTGGTGGTTTATTAGGAATTTGTGTATTTTTGTTTTTTATGGTTTTATAAAATTTTTTTTTTGTTTTTGATTGTGGTGTTTTTTGTTTACGTTTGATTTTTTAGGGGTTGTTTTTGGGTGGTGGTGGTGGTGTTTTTTTGGTGTTTTTTTTTAGGTTTTGTGTTTGTTGGGTGTGGTTTTTTATGGTTTATAGTTGTTTTATTATTGTTGAAATTTTGTATTGTTTGTAAATATAATGATTTTAATTTTAGTTTTGTTTGTTTTTTGTTGGTTATGGTTGTTTGGAAACTTGTTTTTTGTTTTTTGGTTTTTATGTGGGGGGTTTTAAACAGTGTTGTGACTGTTGTAAGTTTAGGGGGTATTTTTTTTTTTTTTTGTGGTTTTTTTTTTTTTTTTTAATAATGGACCATGTTTAAGGGTTTATTTTGGGTATAAATTGTTTGGTGCTTCTAAAGGGATTTTTTGTTGGAATTTTATGATTTAAAATTTTAGTTTATGTTTAGTAAAATGTTTTTTAATTTTTTTAACCACAGTGAATTTTTTTTTGGTATTACTCCAAATATTGGGGGTTTTTTGTTTAAGTGATAATTTTCAGTTTTTTGTTGCACTTATGGATTTGGTTTTTATTTTACACAGTTTATATTTTTAACGTTGTTTAAATAGGGATATGTTGATTTGATTGATTATGATTTATATTGGTTTTATAGGGTTATATTTTTTCTGTGGGGGCAACTGGTAGTTTTTAATGTTTAGTGGGTGTTTAGGTATTTTTTTATTTTGGTGAAACATTTAGTTGTTTTTGTTTTCAGTATTGCTCATTTTTTTTTACTATTTTGGGGGAGTTATGATTGGTTTCGAATTTATAACACATTTTATGGGTTTTTTTTTTGGTTTGAATGATTTTTATGTTTGGGAAAAAAATTGTTTGGGGGGAATATGTAATATGTATTTTATTGGCAATATTATTTTTAAAAATTTTTGATATACATATATTTTGTTTATTTATATATTAATTTATATAAAGTTTTTTTTAGCATGTTTTTGGGGGGGGTGGTGTTTGTGGGCACAGCTTTGTGGGTGGGTTTCTTGGCATTTTGTGGGGTGGGTTTTTTAACTTTTTATTTGGAAACAATGTGTCCTTTTTGGTTGAAGTTTGTTTTTATTGGGTGCAACAAATGTTTTTTGGTGCTTGGGTGTCCCGTAACCCTATCAAACCTGCCAAGCATGACCCCCCCGAACCACTTTTCGAACCACACAAACTTCGAAGTTGTACGACCATGTATGTGGCATGTAAAAATGAGTGTTCCTTGCTTGGGTCCGAAGATAGTTGGGGTATAACCAATCGTGTTTAGTCTTACATTTGTTGCGCTCCAATCAATTTGGAGTTAACATGGTAGGCTATTTCTGTAACGTAATGTTTTTTCAAACACGTTATAAAAAAAATTTTATGAGCAGAAATAATTTCATGCTGTCAGGCACCCCCACTATTTTATTTTGGTTATAATTTGGTAATTCCTAGACTATTTGCGTAACGTTTTACATATTCTTTGTCAGCAAGCCCTAAGGAACCCAAATATACAAATTTAAAAGAGCTAAGTGGCTGCGTTCAAAATATGCAATTTCTTCTACCTCCTGTTTCGAAGATGTGCTGTCTGGGTACTGTAATGTTTTCAAACGTAAACCCATCTAATGTCATCTTTTCTAATAAGCGTTTTCCAGGTTTTTTTTAAAACCTAACTCTGGGAGGGTTAGTGTTTTTATCACTGTCCGTCTGAAAAAAAAGTTAGTGCATGTGGCCTTACACGCGTGATGGCAGCAATTGTGTATCGCGCGACGCGTGTTTAGTATTGCATGCTTGTTACGGTATATGATATTAACGCCGTCTGCTAAAGGTTATCAGACGTGCAATTGTAAAAGGTTAAGGCATTTAATATATTGCGATAGATGTTTCAATTACTGAACGCTCCATACACGATCGATCATGACGTGTATAGCGTTGTTTAGGACACAGTCGGTAACTAAGAAACGCTACCCTTTGTTACTTGACCGCCAAGCTGAATAGCTGCGTTTTTCTAACCTTCCAATTCAATGGCATGATATAGCCATTTATATATGCATTTTTTGATGGACCAGGGTCAGTCCTAGAACTCTATATGAGAGGGAAAATTATGGAGGTTAGTATTTAACTAGAATTCTCAGAAGGAGAAGAATAATCGTCAAATTCATATGAAATATTCAGACTCGCAGTCTCACTGTCGGCAGGTAGCCATGTCTAGCTGCGCGTGCATATAGCTGTGATGTTCTGACGACAATACTGCATTGTATCCTTAAACGGACATTGACACATAACCAGCAGTCTACGTTATTGATTAATTTATGCATGACTTATATGGACTTATGCTCTACTCCTATTGAAATGATCATCCTGTGTGTACAACTGTGGATTAAATGTACGGACTCAATGAAATGACTTATCAAATCAATCGTATTCCAAGGTTCAATTATTGTTCGGAATCTTCCACCCCCGCATTCGCTTAATCTTCCATCGAAGGCACGATGCACTATCTCTGAATGAAAAAACTAACATATCAATGAAAAAACAATGGCCAGAAATTTATAATTGTTTTATTCATATCACATGGAACATTGTTCAGAGCAAACCACCACGCAACAGTGGTGCCCGGTGTATGGGGACGAAAAACAACCAAAAACCAAAAAATTTTTCATGACTTTCGAATGAAATATTTACGATCAAGTTTCGATCACATGATCATTACGAAGCTGACGTGACGCACGTGATCATGAATAGCAACATGACGTCACTGTTGCATTGTCGCAGTGAAGAAGACATATTTTCAACGCCTCTCTAGTTCGTTTCAAATTGATCAAGATGCACAAGATGGACTACCGTTGCCTGCCCATCATGAGCAGACAGTCAAAGGCACAGGCCTAGCTGTTGACGACCTCTAGCACTGATCTAAGCAACGGAAAAGATAAGTCTAGGTGTTTAACTGTTGTTATTGCAAACAGTGCTACTAAGTCCATGCCCTCTGCCTACATCGGCATGTTTTTACCTATGTTTAATGTACTTTTTGTTGTCTTAATGTGTTGTTAATTCGTGGGAGGTAGGGAGGATGAACCGAAATAAGATTCTGTGGCTCTCACGATGCCAACATGTGGCACAGCAGTTTCCAACTCCACTCTCAGTACTATCCTGGAAATTGATGAAGATGATAGATCTATTGGACAACATACTAAGGATATAACTGATCCTAATAAAACTGTTGACGTTGTCAACATTGACAAAAACATTATGAGGAAGAATAATAGGTTAAATAATAATGCTGGACTTAAAAGGAAACATAAAGTTAACACAAATAATTATGATGAAAAATTTTTTACTTTGCCCAGTAAGGACAGGTCTACGACATGTAGGAAACTTAATACCTTTGGTGATGATAGGTATCATCCTCAGTCCAGTCAGGATGATACGACATCCAACAGAAAGACAATGTCGGTGTTGAAAGGGAAGGTTAATTCTTTGACAAAGAATACATATCATCATTGTCCACTATTTCGTGACAATGATACTACATATATTGGGAAAAGTGCGTATTCTCGCACAGTGTTAGTGCGAAATCTGCCGCAGGATACTACATGGCAGGCACTTAGAATTTTTTTTGATTATACAGCAAACGTTAAGTTTGTTCGTCTTCTGCCATCATGCAATGGGCAGAATAGACAGGCGATGATTACATTTCGTAACAATCGAGACGCTCGTTGGGTAATCGAGCGTGATAATGGTGTTTATTTTCATCACCGTTATCTAAAGTTACAATTAGTACCTGATTCTGCGCCACGCAGATAATGGTGTACGCTCACCCTTTTGTCTTATTTCTTGATGACTCAGCTCTAGTCAGTCATCATTTCTTTTCCTTATTGGTCATTTATTCTTATACGTTTTAGATATCAAGGGACACAAAAAGATATTTCATATTAACATGCTCAAGCAATTTCATACACGTCCTGAACACTTACAGTCAATTTTTCATGAACTAGATGACAACACAGTATCTACTTGTTATTATGCTAACTTATCTGTCATCCAGGAAGAAGAATCTTCTTTTCCTGAGGTACAGTTACCGTTACCGGTACCAGTAGTTCAACCTACTGAATCTTGGCGGGATGTAACCATCTCTTCAACGGTTACACCGCAACAGCGTCTACAGATTGCTAATCTATTACAATCTTATCCAGATGTATTGACCGACGTCCCGGGTCGCACATCGGCTATCAGTCATGACATTACTCTCAATGATGATACACCTATTCGTGTAATCCCTATTCTGTTCCTTTACATTTCCTTGCTAAAACTACTAAGGAACTTGAACAGATGTTGTCTCTGGGAATCATTGAGACTAGTAATTCGCCATTCTCTTCTCCATTAGTGATTGTCCGGAAGAAGGACAATAACATCAGACTATGTGTTGATTATAGAAAATTAAATGCTAAGACTATAGTTGACAGCGAACCACATCCACTTATCGACGACTTACTGCCACGTCTATCCAACGCAACTATATTTAGTAAGATAGACTTAACTAAAGGTTATTGGCAGATACCACTGACCGAAAAGGCTAAGTACTACACCGCATTTTCCACTCCACAAGGTCTATACCAGTGGAATGTGATGCCTTTTGGGCTTGTTAATGCGCCAGCTACCTTCATTCGCCTGATGCGACAAATTTTATCAGGTAGACCAGACGTTATTACATATATTGACGACATATGCTTGTTTAGTTCGTCGTTTGAGGAACATGTTTCGGGACTTAGATATGTTTTCGACACTCTAAGGAATTATCATCTAACTGCTAAACCTACAAAGATGCAAATTGCGTGTAATGAGATAACCTTTTTGGGACATATCATTGGATCGGGATATATCCGAACGTTACCTAGTACAGTCTCCAAAATTCTAAACATAGCAGTTCCTCAGACGAAGAAACAGGTCAGGAGTTTGTTAGGACTTGTTCAATATTACAGTAGATTCATACCAAACTTGTCATCCATCACGGCTGTATTGTCTTCATTGTTAAAAAAAAGACATGCCGGTGAAGGTGACATGGACTGGTACATGCAATGAAACTTTCAACAAAATTATAAATTTGTTCTCGCATGAACCAATTTTAAGACTTCCCGATGCTTCCAAAAGATTTTTCTTACGAACAGATGCTAGTAACTACGGCATTGGTGCATGCCTGCTCCAGAACCATGATGGCATTCTACATCCTACCTTATACATTTCAAGAAAGCTAAAGCCTGCAGAAACAAAGTATTCAACAGTCGACAAGGAACTTTTATCTGTGATATGGGCAATAACTAAACTCGAAAAGTTCCTGCTTGGTGCTCCCTTCACCATACAGACGGACCAACGTGCTGTAGCATCCTTGCGTCGATCTAATCATAAAAGCCAGAAACTCGCCAGATATTCAATCATCCTACAGCCATTTGAATTCTCCATTGAACATATTCCTGGCACTGAAAACATTGTGGCTGATGCGTTGTCACGTAATCCTATTGACGACGAATAATCAACATTAACATTCCTAAAACATATCAACTATAAAGGAACTAACCTTGCCTTCAATTTAAACTTTATAAACACTGTATGCATCACAGAATTGAACTAAAAGACAATCGGGGTATACATTTTGACATTCAAACTTCGTCTAACGTCCATACACGATATATGAATATTCGTTGAACAATCATGGAACAATATCTGACGACAAGTCGAACTTATTATCCTATGTGCACTTAATTCTTGGATGCTGTGATAAATGACATTTCTTTCCAACGTAAACGTTTGAACATTTTTGCCTAAAAGAATTCATCAGGATCAAGACTACGGATGGATCATCATATCCTATACTAATTAATTAGTTAACTTAACTTCTTAATTGAATTATTATCAATAAAATGAAATGTGAGAAAAAAATGAAATGAAGAGAACAAAAAAAAAAAAAGAACGAAATATAAAAAGAAGAAATTATGAAAAGAGAAAATAAATCTCACACAAGTATTAGATTAATATTTTTTTTTAATGTACCTATACATTATTTAGTTAGTTAAATTAGATAGTTATTATTCACTAACACTTAACACACACAATTAAGTTAAACTTATATTCGAATTTCTTTCTATTTCTTCTCACTTATTTTGTTTTTTTTCTTCTCTCATAACATCGCGTTACATTAGAATCTTAATAATTTATCTCTTAGTTTAATTCATTAATTTAATTTTAATTAGTCAAATTAATTCCTATATGACATACTAATACGACAGACCTTACTTTCATTTAATTCTATCATTCACTATTAACATTGGACATTTTATTTAGTTGATATAATAATATGTATAATTGATATATCATGTGATTAATGTTAGATGACTATGACAAATAGTTGGTTGACATGACCGCGACACGGTTCTACTCAGAACATCGTCGGCCATATGTCACAATTGTGTTAAATTTTTTTTGAAAAATTGTTAAGTCGGATAGATCTTGAAAAAAAATCTATCGATTTTTTTTTCCGGGTGTACAGGGAATTGTTACGGTATATGATATTAACGCCGTCTGCTAAAGGTTATCAGACGTGCAATTGTAAAAGGTTAAGGCATTTAATATATTGCGATAGATGTTTCAATTACTGAACGCTCCATACACGATCGATCATGACGTGTATAGCGTTGTTTAGGACACAGTCGGTAACTAAGAAACGCTACCCTTTGTTACTTGACCGCCAAGCTGAATAGCTGCGTTTTTCTAACCTTCCAATTCAATGGCATGATATAGCCATTTATGTATGCATTTTTTGATGGACCAGGGTCAGTCCTAGAACTCTATATGAGAGGGAAATTTATGGAGGTTAGTATTTAACTAGAATTCTCAAAAGGAGAAGAATAATCGTCAAATTCATATGAAATATTCAGACTCGCAGTCTCACTGTCGGCAGGTAGCCATGTCTAGCTGCGCGTGCATATAGCTGTGATGTTCTGACGACAATACTGCATTGTATCCTTAAACGGACATTGACACATAACCAGCAGTCTACGTTATTGATTAATTTATGCATGACTTATATGGACTTATGCTCTACTCCTATTGAAATGATCATCCTGTGTGTACAACTGTGGATTAAATGTACGGACTCAATGAAATGACTTATCAAATCAATCGTATTCCAAGGTTCAATTATTGTTCGGAATCTTCCACCCCCGCATTCGCTTAATCTTCCATCGAAGGCACGATGCACTATCTCTGAATGAAAAAACTAACATATCAATGAAAAAACAATGGCCAGAAATTTATAATTGTTTTATTCATATCACATGGAACATTGTTCAGAGCAAACCACCACGCAACAATGCTTCCTGCCTTCATTCGCCCCTCTCTCTCTCCTGCTTTATCTGTCTTTTAGTTACGCCGTGTATGGAATGAATGAAATATTAAATCTAGGTCATTGATCAACTTGCGTATCTCAAGGTCAGTACACGTTTCATTGAAGAAAGCGGGTAATAATACAGTAGGCTTTTACTATCAACGTGAAAGCGTTCCAATTTGCAGACGAAGCAGAAAACAAGGGGGATTTCGAGTACAGTCATTGTGACAGCACTGTTCTTTTACCATTTTTCTTTTCTTTATTTAATGTATTTGTTAGGCTTCATATTTACCTGATAATTTATATATGTGGATTAGAATATTCCACGACAGTATTGCAAAGTTCTGAGGTTCTTGGCAACATTTTGCCGAGTTCTAGACTACCATTATATTAAAGGATTCTAGTTCGTGGATTAATCTGTAGTTCTGTGTGGAGGTAATATATAATATCTACTGTGTTGAGTAATCTAGTGATAAATTGCTTATTTTCATTTTACTAGTTAGATTTCTGTGCAGAAGAAATTAATATTAAGTCTGTTATATTCGCTAGTTGACATGTTACAGTGGAAAGCAGAATATATTATAATTTCTAGCTTAAACTCATGCAGCTGTAAATGAATTAAATTAAACTGCGAATAATCAGTCGAGAATATTTAACTAACTTATAACTTCACTGATTCATCATTGAGTATTGACGAAATACGTATGTATTTCTAATTCATGATGACTGATTTTGTGAATATAACTTATTTCACGGGAGATTTAAATGATAAGACAAGCTCTACGCTTGCAGTTTATAATATAAGTTGTAACCGAGGGAATAGTATGTATAAGTATTTTATATGTTGTTTTCTCTTTATTCAGTGAAACTGGGGTGACCCAACTTTGCCAGCGTTGAGTACTGAGTAGTATCTGTGAAGAACATAAACATTTTATTCTTAAAGACTTTGGTGTATAAAGTAAAACCTGTCTGGCATTGCATTGGCATCCAGAACGACAGAGTACCCATTCCATAAACTTTAAGATTTAAATAAAGTAACGGGCCTATCGCGCCAGATTTAATTCTTCCTGAGAGAAACCTCAAGTACATTTCAGCCATTGTGGCAAGTAAAATATTACAATCAATAAACATTCCGACGGAGTTGTGACTAGTATGTGGTGTGACCAAATAAAATCCTATACTGAGAAAAAGCAGTTACCTGACATTCCTAGTTGCTAGAAATCTAAGCTATTGACACTTTGCTCGCTGTTAACGTTCGTGCCTGGACAATTTTAATGTGACAGAACCAGATATCCCTAATAAGAAATACCAAGGAAACGTTCCCTGAAGAAGCGAATTCAATCTATCTTTTTGGAGCTGGGGTTCCCTTGGCCAATGTCTATCCCTGGAGATTCTGTATGTGCATGTCCTAAAAATTGTTTGTCCAGAAGTTGCTACCAAAGCTGTAAGTACGAACGAAAGCTAGTGATCACGGCTGACTGAAATAGAGTGAATGCAGGACTGAGCGATTCTTTTATTGTTGTATTTTGGCACCCATTTTTTGCTGTTTTAAATTTCTTTATGCAAGTGTTGTTGCTAACAATATTTTGCCTTAGGATAGATCAGATTATCCAAGTCTGTTCATACCTGTAAAGAGAAATCTTAGACTAAATCATATGTATCCGTGACTCTTTGGGGCTATCACTTTTCTTCTAACAGGACTGTGGGCTATACATCGAGGGAAAAGATTATACCAACGGGTCTATCATTCTTGTAGCAATTCATTGACTTTATGACTATTTGTATATGTTTGATGTAATTTTATATGTTGTGATGGAAGTTTATTTTGATAATTAAACTTCACAATTAAACTTAATCAGTGTGGCGGTCAGTTCGTTCCCAAATATCTATTTTTCCATTTGTCATAGTTTCACGTATGTGTGTCTATTGTAGTCACTTATGTGTGTGGGTATGGGAGGTATATATATATACTACTATATATTATATTAGAGTTGTCTGACTAATCAAACTCTGTTGTAGATGATAGGCTGACTGAGAGAAGCTTCTCGAGTGTCAGAGACAGAATCTACTATATTTCCTCCACCTCACTCGTGAAATCTATTTCTATTTTATCACCTCCCACTGAGCTATCACTTATGTCTATATCTATTCAGAAGGGACCAAACTAAGTCTTAATCACCTATCACAAATCTACGACAATGTTCAAGTTTCTTGTGTGTTTGTTTATTGTATCATTCAAGTCAAGATACTGGTGTACTACCAGAGATAGTTATTCTTGATGATGTTCGTACCCAAGTTCGTTCCAAAATTCCTCTGTGGTGTTTAATGTTTTGTGACAATCATTAGCATACTTAATATCCGCTATTAACTGCAAAAACCTTCAACAGGAGGTAGTTAAGAAAGTCTTCAGGGATCCAGGAAAATAGTTTATTATCTTGAACATAAAATCCCAAACAAAGTCATTTGCATGCGTTTACAATTCTTCATTAAAAGTAGTGTCTTGATATACATTTATTTTTCCTCTTTGTAATTTTATCCAATTTGGGGTAAATACTTTGCATAGTTCTTTTTCATTAGACTTCTCTGGTTTATCCAACTTAGGGTAACTGATAGCCGGGTCTCTACGTCTTGTATGACTTGAGTAAATTTGACATTAGAGAGTTCAGTTTTCATTTCTTATAAGTTCAGATCGTTTTCCCAACATTTAGGCATTTCTGGCCTAACTATGTTTTATTCTGGAAAATGAAAAAGTCACACGAAGCTGCACTTACGGGTAATAAGAATTCCCAACTATGTAAAAATTATCTGCTTCAGACAGAGTTGATATCTTGATAACTTCAAGACCAGCAGTTGGATGGACTAGAGCTACGTCCGTACAAACTGGCTTCTGTAGATCAAGTGACTTCGGATATGCGAAATCTGCTATCTCAGAGTGGTGGGCAATTTTACTACCTTTTGGTTGGTTAGTCTAATACTTCTTTATTTATTTTATTGGGTGTCATATGCTTACAAATTGAGGGTCTCGGCTATTCCGATTTACGTCATCGGTTGCCAAGCAACTCCCGCCAAAAGATAGCGTTGAGTCGCTATTTAACCTAGTTTCGACTAGTTTCAGTTTCAATCTGATACTAGCATAACTCGAGTCTTTATTTCAATCAAACATCGTAACTGTTCTTCCTAATCTAACTGATAACTATTAGCACGAATGATGCTATGGTATCAGTAGTAGGCCTTCCGGTAACATGTAGAAACAGACAACAATATATTTTTTCAGTTTGTAGGTAGGTTGAAAAATAATGTTGGCTGTTGTAATATAACCCACGGGAATGCAGGACTGGAGTATTGAAACAATCAAAAAGTATGTTAATGTTTTTCTAGTAAAGATGCAAACATAGTTACATAAAGAGTTTCAATTGAACTATTTTTACAGTATTTCTCAAAGTGTTCTGGTTATTTAGTGTTTTGTTTTTTTATTGCAAATTTTGATTTTTAATCCCATACATTAATAGGTCACCACTCACCATTCACAATGAATAGGAGATTTGATAGTGGCGCAAGCAAGAGACGGGCTAAAAAAGCACGAGAAGCTGCAGCTAATTCATCGAGGTCAATTACCTCATTTTTCAACTCATCCCACTCAATGAACAGTGCTACAGACAATAAACAAATATATAAATTAAAAAATGATATGGTATGAAATCAGTTTTACAAGTAAACGGTACACATGAGACAAGGGACGTTTCGGGTTTTACCCTTCGTCAGCCACAGTTACGAACATGTGACAAGGACAAGAACTACATATAGGTACTACAAGGATCTATGATGATGAGAAAAACGTCAAATGAGCGATATAAGCAGATGAAACCACGGTGATGAGCGAAACGTTAACAGTAATAATGCAAGAAAATCGTGAAACCAGAAAGACATGTCGAAACTAGAAAGTAAATAATCAACAAAACGAAGACAGAAATGAACAACACTATTAAAATGAGTAAAAAATAACTTAGCTGGATCCAAGAAAGAAACATTCAAAATGGCTGAAAAAATAAAGCCATGAAACTTGTGCAAATTCAACGGATAATATTTCAATGATATTAAATGGGTGTGAAGACATTGTTCAAGAAAGTGATGAACCAGCACATGCAGCAGAAGATTTTATGTTTGATTTGGCAGAAGAAAGTATCCCAGATGACAAAAATTCTACAGCAACAGAGAATACTACACTACCAATATATAACAATGGTGTCAGTATCGAAAGAGATATGTAATTAGTAACACCAACAGAGTCATCAGAAGATCCCATTTGCGAACCCGAAACTCGTCAGCAACAGGAAAATCTTAATATCATGAATCATTTATCAATACTAGCACTTCGTTTGTGAATGACATTGAAGTTATTGACAAGAACAATGCTGTTCAAATGCAGTCTTTTCTCAAAATCACAACTTTTGACATTCCAAGTAAGATTCCACATGATGCTGAAAATCATGCTTTCCCTACTCGTCTGCTGACAAAAATTCTACCCAACGGTGAAACTTGCACCAGAGACTGGTTATGTTGGAGTACAGTAAAACAATCTCTGCACTGTGTGCCACGCTTAATTTTCAATAAATGTTCCACAAATACATCATTGCTGGCCAATAAAACAGGTTGGAGCATCAACAGAGGCTGGAGGACGTTGAAAGACAGAATACCATCACATGAGAGTTCAACATCCCACAAAGAAAACTATGTGGCATGGAAGTCAGCAAGTATAGCTTCATCTGCTGATAAGTCACTAGAGAATTTACTCTTGGCTAATCTCACAACAGAAGTCAATTCGTGGAAGAAAATTCTTGAGCGGATCCTGGATGTTATTATTGTTCTTTCCGAGCGGGGACTGGCGTTCTCCGGTTCTAGTAACCGCATAGGTGACCACAGCAATGGAAACATCCTAAGCATAATTGAACTGCTTAGTAAATATGATGATGTTCTCTTTGAACGTATTGAAAAGGTTCGAGAGTCACACAAGAATCAGAAGCGCATGCAAGTACATTATCTCTCCACACACACCCAGAATGAATTCATTAACATTTGTGGATCATTTGTACAAAAGTCTATTCTTAATGAGATCCAAAATGCCAAATATTTTTCAATAGATGTTGATGCTACGCCAGGTAGTTCTAACAAGGAACAAACCACTTTCGTCATTCGATATATAAAGATTTTCAATAACAGCTCAGAATTTTCAATCGAAGAGAGGTTTTTGTGTTTTGACAATTTCACAAAAAAGACTGGAAGGGAAATTGCTGCTCGAGTTCTAACAATTCTAGAAGAGTTGGGGTTAGATTTTCAATACTGCATCGGCCAAGGCTATGATAATGGATCGAACATGGCTGGCAAATATAATGGTGTACAATCAGTTCTCCTCGAGCATAACCCTAATGATACGTGTCGTTCTGTCTATTGTTTTGGAGAGAGTCTCCGTGGCCAAAGTAAATTAGGGGTAGTCCAACAACACGTAGTCAGTATAGCTGTATTGAGCGGACCAACACATTTCTCACAGTTATACACAAATACAGTTTATTATATTTCTACAAAACAGCTCCAATTATACTTATGTAGACCCAAAGGCTAATGCAGTATAACAGTTTCATCCAGTCCGTTCTCTATGAAACGCTGATCATTTTCATTCGTTCCAAATTTTATTTAATATCGTCCGTTGGATATCATTATGAATAATCACACATTTCTTTACTAGACAAAGCCAGGGACACCTCAACCAAGTATCTTGGTGTCCTGGTGATCGAATAGTTCAAGAAAAACACAAAATACTGCAGGAGCTCAAAACACATGCGTCCGCTCACTTCAGAGCACAAGCCGCATCTCTTCTTACAGACGATGTCCTAACTTCTGCTCTTAATTTATTCACGTCTGCTAGTCAACCCTATAGGCATGACGTCACTATTAAAGAACGAATATTGATATGTTTTGTATTGTTGCCACGCATAGGCTTTTTGCCATTACTTTTGAGGAAATGTGTTTCTCTGTGGTAACTCATGTTTTTGCACGGTTTTTAATTTATTTTGAACGCTGCATATTTAATACGTCACCAGTTGTCAATGACGTAACGCGTTTGCACTAATTTATTCTAACGGCTAATATTCGTGGCCTTGTTACTTAAAGTCATCCTAGCAAGACGTGTTTTTTCAAGCTCCAAGAATTGCGGTGGAAGATATCTATTTAAGTGGCATAACTAACTTCGAAGGCCGCCACTATGTTTTCTAAGATGGTTGTAGCGATTCGGCTACGGTTGTAGCATTGAGTTATTGTAATATATGTTGAAGGTGTACTTCCGAAAGGTCCCTTCTTTTCTCATTTAATTCATAAGGCATGCAGATATGCCGGTAACAGTTTTACATTCAGCCTTCTTGCACAAACCTGATCTCCAACAATAAAGAAGCTGCGAAGGCCAGGTTGGACGTTAAGACGACAAAAGTTTAATCATGGTACAAGCTCCAGTAAATTCATTCTATATGTAAGACGATGGCATAACCTAGCCAGTGTTGAGCGTCGCTATTCAGTCTGCTAATGACAAGATGTCCTCGACATTTTCATGCAGAATTTGTTTAACAAGTGCCAACTCACGTACATCAGAATACAGCATACACTTCTCTCGATATAAATCTTTAGCATCGACCCAATGAAGCATGTGAGCGATCTAAATGTTGAAACACTTTAGGACTCTGTAGAAATAACACATTCTGGGAGCTGGACAAATATGCGTCCGTCCACATCGAAGAACACACAGAAAAGGCTTCGAAGGCTCCTTTATTGTTGGAAATCAGGTTTGTGGAAATATCTTTACCTGATGTACATCTTTTGTCGACTAAAAGCCGG
Organism: Oreohelix idahoensis; assembly: GCA_024509875.1. Taxonomy (NCBI): domain Eukaryota; kingdom Metazoa; phylum Mollusca; class Gastropoda; order Stylommatophora; family Oreohelicidae; genus Oreohelix; species Oreohelix idahoensis. Next base: position 101,151 of record JAMPIV010009459.1, on the reverse strand, counting down.
AAAGATATTTCTATTGCTCCTACTTTATCTTCTAATCAGAAAGAGCAGATTTCTGGATTACTACAATCGTTTTCTGATGTGCGCACGGATGTTCCTGGGCATACAGATATCATTCAGCATGATATCATGCTTACAGATTTTACACCTATCAAACTCAAACCTTACCCTATACCAATTCATTTACATGTACAAGAAGAAATACAATGGGCTGAAAAAAGAAGAGAAGAAGAATTGTCTGAAAAAAGGAGAGAAAAAGAATTAGCTAAGGAAAGAAGAGAAGAAGAATTGGCTTTTGAAAAAGAAAAATTAGCCTATGCTTAAGCTGAGTTAAAAGTTCAACAGGCTCAGGCTGAGATAAGAGCTCAACAGGAACGTAGATTAGCTGAATTAGAGATTGAAAAATTGCGACTACAACAACCACAGGTTAATCCTATGAATAGTGGTGCTGAGAAGAAAGAGTATTCTTCCCCTTTTAAGTTAAATTTGCCAAAATTTAACTCATCTATAGATGACATATCATGCTAACTGAATAGATATGAGACATATTGCCATGAGTTTAAGGTAGATAAAACTACATGATCCAGTTCAGAATAATAGTGGTTTAACTCATGCAAATGCATGTGGTGTTGATCTATCCAACAGTGCTAATTGTACTGAATGTAATTCTTTATTTCACCTAAAGGGAATCCCAAAACTTTTATGTGGACATCCTTTACCAGTCATGTCCTCGTATAATGGGACAGGAACAGTGGTATTTTATAAGGGTTTTGTGAACAACCAAGTTGTTTCACTACTCGGGGACACTGGCTCGGACACTGTGGGAGTTCGCAGGTCATTAGTGGACCCTGCTGATTGTACAGGCGAAGAGGTTCAACGTATTACATTTGGGGGTACAGTGGAATACTATCCCACTGCAGAAGTGTTTTTAGATACCCCTTATTTCACAGGCAGGACTATAGTATGTCTATTGTCAAAACCAGTGGCTGGGATAATTTTAGGGAATGTCCGTAGACTTCGTGCTTGTACTGATGATGATATGGTGAGGTGAGAGAATAAACGACATGTATATACTGCCAGGGTTGATACTGACAGAGCTCAAGCTCTTGGGCGTGTACATTCTCGGGTACATGTTCGTACTCAGAGTGACATTATTTTGGATAATGATGGTGATGATGATAACATGTTTCTTCCTCCCATTATTGAGGAATCCGTTAGTGATTTCCAGGAGGTCGAGAAATCATCAGATGTCTATTTTGACTCTATTGAGTCACTGATTGATGATACTATGGAACCAACTGCATTCATCAGGGATGATGTGGTGCCCAGAATGGTTGATAACAATGTTACTCATGTGAGACCATCCGCATCTATCATTGATGTTGTGTTACCTGACATTGTTAATGTCGATGGTGGTCTCTGGTCAGGGGTATTCTGGGGGTGTCAAAACTATATGATTAACTGTTTGTTTTTCTTTTTGACATGATCATTTTAATATATGATTTTTCCATTTCTTATGGAGACATCATGGACATTGATAGTGCTTTCGCTTTCGTATTTCAGATGCTGACATTCCATGAGTTATGTGGTATATACTAGCCACGACATTGAGTAGTGTGGCGGTGTTAATAATGTTTGTTCTTTTTTCAGGTGTTACAGATCGTGGTACGCCAGTTGCATAACATAGTAACTTTATACTTATTCCTGTGCAGGGAAGTGAATTTTCTCTGCTGTTATGAGTAAAATCATAACATATATATCGTATTCGACATTGCTTGTTTATGGACAAATTTGTTGATATTACGTTTCCTGGGTTATTCCCGGAAGTAGGTCATGGTCTTTTGGACAAAATATAGCAGACGTCTTTGCCGGCTTCACTTAGCAGAAGTGAGCGATACTTCGTGGCCTTTCATGTGTGTCACTCAGTGTGAACGGAAGCATAATTATCCAGCTCCTATATGTGTGCTCTTACTACAGAGTTATAAAAATGTATTACAGCTAGATCGTCCATCTGCTTCATGGAGTCTATGCTGGACTTATATTTTAGGACACGCGAATGCTGTGTATCAAGGAATGCGTGTGGAAATATTTAATAAAGATTACAGCAATATGTCGAAGACATCTTGTCCATAGTCGACGGAATAGCGACGTTTTCAAAACTGGCTAAGGTCATGCTATTGTCTATCTGAATATTTGAATACGTGTCAATTGGAGATTGTGTACGTATTAAATGAATATTCGTCTTCACGTCCAAACTAGCCTTAGAGGACTTCTTTATTGTTTAAGTGTAAGAAACGTATTTTACAGGCTGCATTTAAAAGTGTTACCGGCATAATGGAATGCCGTGATGAATTCTCACAAGTCAATGAAGTATTACCCTAGACACGATATATCAAAAGAAAGAGCCCGTACCCATAACAGTTTGGGGGTCACAAGCCGGAGGATCATCGATCCACAGCCTGAAATTGATTTTTAACATAAATAATTACAGACGTCGCCTGCAGTTCGTGCCTTGTTCCAGTTTGCAAAGATGGCGGACGTTATCGTCTGCTAGCTTGTGGGAGTTTTTGAGTCAAAGTTTGCAGTACTGCATCTTTACCTGTTCCAGTCATTAAGGGAACATTTATGAAGCACATCTTACCTACTGCATCCTGCTTCGTTTGAAGTTTCCAGATTTTCTGCCGAAGATGGCGCATTGTAAGACAATGACAGATCAAAGTGAAATCTGCTTCGTGTCAGCTTTTTCAGTGTGCTACACCTAGGATTCGGTCTACGTGTCCAGTTCTCATCGGTGCTGCAAGGAACAGACGGTGGAACTAGGAGGATTTTGAGTTCTGGCAATAAGATAAGCCACGTTTTAGCTTCATTCAGCCTGTGGCTAGATTATTTTATTTGTCAGCGGATTTTTTTTCTCCATGTTTTATGTTTTAATGTCGTTATGGTATTTATAGTGTGGGAGGATGGTTTGGGACTCATGTCTTTGTTTATACCGCTTTGGCTGGTCGATAAAGTCATAGGCGTTCTTTAGTGTTTTGCATCTGTGTAGTTCAAAGTGATGAGCCGGCTAACATTGCTGTGTGTAATACTGCCTCAATTGAAGTATACAGGTCCAATTTTTGTCTAGTTGTGCAGTCGTATTAATTGTAAAATTTGTTGTTGTAGTAAAGTTCAGTGTATTTTTTCTTCAGTTTTATCCATTATTGTTTGTAAAAATTGTTCATCTAACCTTGCTATCTTTTATTTAATAGATGTCATAAATGTTGTAAATGCGTGCTGTATTGTCATAAGTGTGGTAGAGCTACATTTTATTTATAAATTCTAATTCATATAGTTCTGCCTCAGTTCTTTATTTGAATTTGCTTCTGTTAGCTCTGGTCACTGTATTCTGTCATCCTGTTTGTGCTTTGCTTTTAATGCTCCATATTTATTACATCTATATTACTATCTACTACTACATGCAGTTGGGTGAATTTGAATTGGTGAAATAAGTATTGAAAATATTATTCACAGATTGATAATAAATTTACTTTATTGCTTTGCTATTGAAAAGCACAATAATTGTAAATCATGGCAACCTTGAAAGATTTGGTAAAGGTTGGTAAAGATTTTGGCTTGGAAGGGGATGCCTTAAAAACCTATGTAGACAAGGAACTCATGAGACTTGAAGAAAAGAGAGGAGAAGAATTGGCTGAAAAAAGAAGACAGGAAGAATTGTCTGAAAAAAGAAGACAAGAAGAAATACAATTGTCTGAAAAAAAGAAGACAAGAAGAAATGGCTCTTGGGGAAAAAAGAAGAGCAGAAGATATGCCTTTTGAAAAGGAAAAATTAGCCTATGCTCAAGCGGAAATCAAATCTCAACAAGAACTCAGATTAGCTGAATTGGAACTTGAGAAATTAAAATTACAGCAACCACAGGTTAATCCTATGAATGGTGATACTGGTAGAAGGGACCATACGGCTCATTTTAAGATAAATTTGTCTAAATTTAACTCTAATATCGACGATATCTCATGCGTCCTCAGTAGATATAAAACATATTGTCAGGAGTTTAATATTGATAAAACTACCTGGTCTAGTAGGCTCATGAACCTATTAGTGGGTGAAGCATGTACAGCAGTTTGTACCATGGATGAACAGTCTAGAAAAGACTATGAAGCTGTGAAAACCTTCCTACTTAAGAAGTATCAATTGGATGAAAATGGCTATAGGTTGAAATTTAAATCACTAGTGCCAGATTCAGCAAAAGATTTTACATAATTTATTTCATCCATTAAGATGTACTTTACTAGATGGATAGATCTATCTAAACTTGAAAAAACATTTGATGGACTTTCTGATTTGATTCTGAGAGATAAAGTTTTATCCTCAATTAGTGGAGATTTTTTATCTTTTTTGCAAGAACCAGAAAATGTGTCTATTTGTGAAACTTTTGGTAGACAATTCCAAGTTGCACATCCAAATAAGAATCTAAGTAAAATAACATTAAGGATTCCTTGCCAGCTGCATCTGCCAGGATGGTCAATTATAACACATCTAGGCATAGATCAAATAGCATTGATAAGAACTATAGAGTAAATCAGAATTTTTAATATGGCAATAATAGAGGCAGATATAATTTTAATAAGAAATTTCAACAGCCTCAGAGATATGACAGCTCTAATGATGATGGTTATTACAGACCACAGTCATCATTTAGATCCAATGATTACCAAAATAGACGAGGATGTAATGCCAGATCAGGCAGGGGACAAAGGTCCTTCCATTGGAATAATGACAATTATAGTAATAACAGAAGTTCTTATCAGAACAATAGCTTTAGACAGTCAAGGAACCCTGAACGTGTAAATGCTGTCGTAAATGTGAGTGACAATAATACAAGTCAAAATATTGTTCCTATCGCTCACGCGAATGTTTGTAGCGTCGACCTATCCAACAGGGCTAATTGTACTGAATGTAGTTCTTCATTTCAGCTACAGAGAGTACCAAGACTGTTGTGCGGACATCCTTTGCCAGTCATGTCTTCTTATGAAAGCACAGGTGACTGGTGCTTGATAAGGGTTTTGTGAACAATAAATTAGTGTCACTTTTAAGGGACGCAGGGTCGACAACAATTGGTGTACGTAGATGTATGGTGGATCAGTCATATTACACAGGAAGAGAAGTAAAGTGTATTACTTTTGGTGGCACAGTGGAATACTATCCAACAGCGGAAGTATTTTTGGATATACCCTATTTTACTGGAAGAGCTCTTGTGTGTTTATTAAATAGCCCCATCGCTGGGATTATTCTTGGAAACATCCCAGGTCTACACGAGTGTTCTAGACAGTACATTGAAAATTGGGAGAAGAAACACTTAATAACGGCTAATGCTGTTACAACCAGAGCACAAGCTCGTGCTGAAATGATTAATCAGAACCACGAAGATATTGTGTTCGAGGAGGTTATGAATGATGATGACCAGAATGAAGATGTCATGAATGATGATAATAATTTTTTTTTTTCATACGCCTGCTAATACTCGAGGCGAAATCTCAGGTTATTATTAATATTTTAACCTGACATTGATTTTTACGTGAGTATCTCTTTGTTTTTTGTACATAGACAGGTGTCCCTCGCCATTCAGGCAAATACTCTCCGATTTCGGAGGTACCCATTAGAGCTGGGTCAGCTCAGGAGCCGCCAGTCCCTGGTCGACGACACTTCTTCAAATGTCCTCGCCAGGTCTCGAGTTAATCCAGTCCAAATCCCGGTCAACGAAAAATCCTCAAATGCCGTCGCCCGGGTTTGATCCTGTATCACCCGGTCGCCAGAGCGGTGTTGTAACCACTACGCTAGCGCGGCCCCCAATAAATGATAATAATGATAATTGTCGTGAAATATTCTAATCCACATATATAAATTAAAACGTAAATGTAAAACCTAACAAATAAATTTAATAAAAGGAAAGAAGAATGGTAAAGAACAGTGCTGTCACAATGACTGTACTCGAAATCCCCCTTGTTTTCTACTTCGTCTGCAAATTGTAACGCTTTCACGTTGATAGTAAAAGCCTACTGTATCACTACACGCTTTCTTCAATGAAACGTGTACTGTATTTCTTGGAAAAACCTTGAGATACGCAAGCTGATCAATGACCTAGATTTAATATTTCATTCATTCCATACACGGCGTAACTAAAAGACAGATAAAGCAGGAGAGAGAGAAGGACGACTGGAAGCAAGGAAGCATGCAACACTACACGCGTCGCGCGATTAATAGTAACGCCAATCCCACGTGTAAGGCCTGCACTAACTTTTTTTCAAATAAACAGTGTCAGAAAAACACTACAACTACTACAAGAATCAGGTTTTAAAACATGAAAAATGCTTATTAGGAAACCTGAAATTCTACTGATTTACATCTAAGCTCCTGAAAGTACAGAAGACATCCTATGACATAGAAGTGAACGCGTGGTAAAAAACAAATATACGACTATCTTTGGAAAACACATAATTTGAACGCCACCATGTAGCTCGCTTTAACTTATATATTATTGTACGGCAGGACTTGCTAGCCAAGAATATGTTATGTGTTACGCCTTTAGTCTGTTAATAAAATAATTATGGCCAAAATACAATAGTGGGGGTGCCTGACAGCATGAAATCATTTCTGCTCATAAAATTTTTTTTATAACGTGTTTGAAAAACATTACGTTACGGAAATAGCCTACCATGTTAACTCCTATTTGATTGGCGGGAATGAGATGTAAGACTAAACACGATTAGTTGGACTGTAAATACTAGTTTTCTGTTGTTATGGTAAACGAATAGAAGGGGTACTTTTTTGAAAAGATGTGTAGACATGGCATGATTGGTTAGATCTGCCAATATAGTCAGTTCAGAGCGTCTGTTCCTTGCCACATCTTGTAATAAACCTACTAAGAACAGTGCGTTGAGCACCAGTGCATAATTTTTTTTAAAATAAAAGCCTGGGACAAGAGGCAGATCGGAATTTGTGCCTATTCATTGCCAGTCAACGAAACTGTTTATTATTTCCATTGAATTGTGGGACGGTGGTCAAAAGTCATTGAGGCAGCATTTGGCCTGAGTTACTGAATCCTGAGGCTGACAGCATACTACTGGGTCCAGATAGCGACCAGTGAGGTGGCTTCAGAACTCATTGAAGTAATCGAGCAGAGGAGTCTTTTACTGCAGTCATCACGAAAGTTAAGAAAGTGTGGCCATGGAGCTCAACATTATGTGCCCCCCTCTAAAATTGACAGTAAATAAAGAGGGAATATAAACTGTTTAAATTGACAGGAACTGTGAACTTTTCCCAATGATAAGACACTTGAAGTCATGATGACAAACAACACTCTAGCTTGAAAAACACAACCAGTATTAACTCATATTACTACTTCACAACTTACACACATAAGATAAGAATAATAAAATATGTCAATAACAAGAGTAAATTGATAAACTGTGTACATACTACTTGTAAGAATATTGATTGTGATTCCTGGTTCACTGTGTAGTTGAATCAGGATATCTCTATGTAAAGAAATTAATACATATATATATATTTGACTTTTCAAACTGACTCTTTTAAGATAGTCTTATAGAGTGTTACATGTGTGTGAGTGTCACAGTGTTGTAAAGTGCTGTGGAATAAATTAAATTGTTTATCTGTCTGTTGTTGTTGTGACTTACACTTCATCATATACATACCCTAGACATATAACGTAGTCATCACAATACTCCAGAATAATTCTGACTGAGGTATACATATGTGGCAGCAAGTAAGGTTATCTGTAAAACACTACACCTATTAGATACAGATACCTTCACAGCTGATCTCAGCCAGTACACTAAGTCCCCTATAAATATTTATATTATCCCACTTTACCACATATATTGGGGTCCGGTCCGGGATATTGAACTTTCTCCTGTTATATATATATTGGGAATTATAAGAATTAAAAGGTATCCTTGGGTGGAATTAAATAAGGTTGATGTTACGCACAAATAATTACTTTTTTCAAAGCCTTTGTATGATCATTTTTCGTATGTATGATCATTTTTTTGACTGAAGTGTGTATTATGTTTTTTACAGTCAAAGGGACATAATCCGAGTTATCGAGACTACAATTTTTTAGGAGTTTACCTCCTCTTGTATAGAGACACGTTCGGTCTATAATTTCTTGAACGAAGCGTGACCATATCTCCTTATTTGGTAGTATCAGTCAACTGTTGTAGATGCCTGAAACCTTTCTTAACGCTTCTTTTCATGACCATAAAAGGCGCGACTGTGTAAGACTTTTATCTCGAATGTTCTTAGAATCGTCTTATTGTGAACGGCGACTCAGAGATTGTCGTTCTGCGCATGTCTCGACCTGGTTTTCGTTTGTTGTTCCGGCCAGCTCGGGGAGTTTAGAAATGGTCTAAGTCGCGAGCAGACGCGACCTGCGTCTTGTGATTTTCTGAGGGAAATACATTGTCTTTGTGAGTTAGTTAGCTAACTAGACTATTTCCCAGTATTATTCAAGCCTGCCTGGAGGCATATGTTCATGGTTGATTTTCCGAAATAAGGTAATTCCTCTTGTATCGAACTTTATGCTATCATCTAGAGGTTCGTCATTTTGTCGCCTTTTTGCTCGCCTGTGTGATTCAAAATGGAGAGGTACTTTGACTAGGATTAAGTCACCGGTATCTTTATACCTGAACTAGTTATATATATATGGGTCGCTCTAGACCAACAAGACTATTGTCTGTGTTCCAGGATTCGTTATATCAGAGATCACGTCCAAGTCAGATGGTTAGACTTAGGAAGGTTATAAAGGTCGAGCTGACCTGTAATCCATGTATGCTATTCACGTGCAGACAGTAAACGGACTGATTGTATACATCTGATCTGCTAGCATCAGAAAGGGAATATTTATTATTGTCTATGAACAGTGATGATCTGCAGCTGACACTGTTGCAGAATTTATATATATTATTTATACAGCTTCACGAACTAGAACTCTATGATTTTGAATGCTGAACTCGTTGAACTATGTTGATGATATAAATATCCTGACTGTTTTTGTGGCGTGCAATAAATGGAAAAAAAATTATACAACGAAGTTACCATTTCTATGACTCTACACATCATGTTGCCTGTGTTATACCCTGTGAACTGTTCTACTACCACATACACAGCAACATCCTAAAATCAGAGAAGACACCTACATCTTGCACTTTAATACCAGGTGTCGATAGGGGTGGCAAGTGGTCGTCAATCTTATACGGAGCTAACGTACCTGGCATTGTGGCGCACCATTATCATTTAGCCTAATCCACCCTTATCATTTTTGGTGGCCATATGTTGGTTTACTCTGATACCAGCTATCAAGGGGGTCAACAAACCCAGACATCATCAGCAGACTACAAGACAACGTTGCAGTTTCTATTCATCACCTTCGATGAAATTTTGTTGAAAGACGCGGCATTACTGACAGTTGTTGATATTTTGAAACTACCCGGCGCTGCTCGGCAGTATTGAAGTTTGTCTGCAACTAGAAGGACAAGTACCGAGCGAATGGATTTCCTGATCTGTTAAGAAGAAGGACAAGTGCCGTAACAACTGTTCCGGTCTCAGAAGTCAATTTGTAGAATTCAGAAGGTCAAGATCAGAAGCTGTTTCCTGTCAGAAGCTCATTTCCCTCGTCATGGCTGTCTATGGGAGCAGATGTTAATCAACGTTGGATCTTTATCCTCAGAATGCTGACGACATCCTGTTCTGCACCGTGCTGACGTTTGGGACATATAGAAGTTAAGTGGCCTGTTTTGTTTGTGAACTGTGCCCTTATGTTCTAGCTGAGCCTTCTAAATTCTTTCACACTTTTTGCTGTTTGTTATATGTTATATGTTATTTGTATTTGTATATTTATATGTTTATATTCAGCGGGTTTTCTCGGTTGGGCGGTGTCTTTCAGTAGAAGATACCACGTCACAGAGGTTCTACTGTTAGCGTTTTCGTTAGGGACTGTGCGAATTTCCTACTGTGAAATTTGCTAGCGACAATCGTTGCTATATCTGTTTAGTTGTGACGAGTTGTGCTTTATTTTTGTTTCTTGTATATTTTTTTTTTCTTTTTCTTTTCTCTCTTTCTTTGTGTTTTTTAGTTTCGATTTCGATTGTTTGTATTTGTAGGTCTCCCCTATCTATTATTCAGTTCTTTAAGTATATTTTTGTGTATACACTGTAGCGTCATTTGTTTGTCATATCTTCGCATTTTGTCATCACATTTCTTTTTAGTTTCGCTGTTTATTTATTTGACTTATGCGAATGTTTTCATATTGTTTGATCTTTGTTATTGTTTACATTGACTCTGATCTTTGTTGTTGTTTACATTGACTTTGATCTTTGTTGTTGTTTACATTTGACTTTGATCTTTGTTATTGTTTACATTGTTGGTGACCTTTGTTATTGTTTACATTGTCTTGTTATTGTTTGCATAGTTCTTGCATAGTTAGCTTTCACTATTGTTACATATATGCTCATGCACTATTGATCTATAGTGCACTTATCATAACTAACTGGTGGTTTGTTGCTTATGCACTATTGTAGTGCAGTTATGATAAATAACTGATGGTTATGCACTGATTTGGGTAGTGCACTGATAATTAAGAGGTGACTTGTGATATTATTATACATTTGATAATACAAGTTGGTGTCAAGTCTTGTTTCCCACAGAGATTGGAGTAAACATAGTGATTATACAAGCACTTTATTAAGTCTTGTTGCTATTAAGATTGAAATAAGATAATTAATTATTTCAGGTTCTGTACTCACATTTTAGACATCATGTCTACATTTGAGTACTTTATTGAGCAGGGTAAAGCCCTTGGGAAGACAGGTGATAAATTAGAAGAATTTGCGACTGTTCAATATGCCAAGGCATTGAAGTCGGAGGAAAAGAAAATGAAAGAACTAACTGAACAAAAGAGAATAGATGCTGAAAATTTAAAACTGCAGATGCAGGTAGATGAAAAGAGATTACAAATGGAAATGGAAAAACAAAAAAGAGAAGCAGAATCAGGAGAAGAGACTTCAGGCTGAGGTTGAAAATAAGAGACTTGAAAAAGAAGCTGAAAATAAGAGACTTGAAAAAGAAGCTGAAAATAAGAGACTTGAAAAAGAAGCTGAAAATAAGAGACTTGAAAAAGAAGCTGAAAATAAGAGACTTGAAATAGAGGCTGAAAATAAAAGATTAGAAAAACAGGCTGAGGCTGAAGAAAGAAAGTTACAGGCTGAGGCTGAAGAAAGAAGGTTACAAAGAGAAGCTGATGAGAGAAAAGCAAAAATGGAGCATGAAGAAAAACTCTTAGCTTTGGAGTTAGAAAAGTTGAAGTTATCTAGTAATGCTAATGATGCTAATAAGGTATCATCTGCTAATAAGTCTAATGCTGTTGATTTCAAGCTTAATTTACCAGCATTCAATGCTTCAATTGATGATATAACATTTTATCTAGATAGATTTGAAAGTGCATGTAAGGTGCATAATATAGATAAAACATTATATGTTTATCATCTGTCCAAGATACTTAGAGGTGATGCTTTGACTTTGTTGGGTATGGTAGATGTGCCTGACAAAAACAACTATGAGGTTGTCAGGGCGGCATTGTTAAAGAAGTACCAACTTAACGAGGACGGATATCGTCTTAAATTTAAAAACATGTTACCAGAAACTGGAGTTGAATTCTCTGAATTCATCTCAGGCATCCGTCTTACTTTTTTACGATGGGTTGAGTTGTCTAAGACAGAAAGTACATTTGAAGCTCTTATGGACTTACTACTTAGAGACAAGGTTATGTCTTCTGTTAATGAAGCTTTTCTTTCTTTTCTTCATGAGCGTAAGCCTAAAAACATAAAAGAAATGGAAGAATACTGTAGCCAGTATGTTACTGCGCATCCTCACATAACCATTAGCAACTCTAAAGTAAAAGAAGGTCTGCCAGTTGCTTCGGCAGCACCTTATGGCCCAAATTTTATGCGTAAATTTCAGGGTAGCCAGCAAAATTTCAATAAAAAGAGTAACCGTAATTATGCCCAGAACCATAGTAATCAATTCCAGGGTGATTCTTCTTCCCAGAACTGGAGACAACCTAATACTACACGTTATTCTACTCCGGTTAACTTTAGAAATTTTCACAAAGGTAATCGGTATAGAGGAAAATATTTTTCTCAGAGACCTCAATACCAAGATAATAGAGGTTCTCAACAGCATAGAGATAGTAATGACAGTTATGGAAACTGGAACTCAAACCAGGATAAAAATTACAGTAGGGACTTTAATGATAATTGCAGAGGCAATAATGGTCGCGGTAGATCGCAACATAAGAGAAAAAAATATCAACAGACAAACTCTGTTCAACAAGAATCTCAGGGAGCAGATAAACAGGTTAATAATGATAAAGACCATAATGCTATCGGATGCTCATCTTTTGATTTTGGTAGGGCAAATAAATGTATCCAATGCAGTACTTTATTTGATCCGAAAACCGTTAGTACTTTAAGCTGTGGTCATCCTTTGCCCGCTCTTCCTGCTAATGTTGCTCATGATGGGAGAGGTTCTCTTATATTACATAAGGGGCTTGTAAATAGTAATCCAGTCTCAGTGTTGTTTGATTCTGGATGTACTACTGTCGGGGTTAGGCAATCTCTTGTAGATCCATCCTGTGCTACAGGAAAGGTCATCAAATGTGTCACATTTGGTGGCACGTTGGAAAAGTATCCTACTGCTATAATACACATTGCTACTCCTTTCTTCACGGGAGAGGTCCACGCGTGTCTACTTCCAAACCCTATTGCGGACCTTATTATTGGTCGTATTCACGGAGTTAGGGAATGTACCCCACAGCAGATTGCTGTTTGGGAAGAGCAAAACATTGAAGCTACCAATGCGGTGGTCACAAGAGCACATGCTCTGGATCCACCTCAAACTTCATTAACTAATAATGATGAAGTAAATGACCAAGATAGTCACTTGACTATTACACGTGACTCATTTATCAAATTGCAAGAAGAAGATCCTTCTTTACAAAAATTCTTCATTCTAGCAAAAAAAGGTGATCCTAATCAAAATACTAATAGAAAATCTTGGATTTCTATGAAGAACGGCGTACTTGTACGTATGGTACAAGACTCGACTACGTCCACTCATTCACAAATTCTTGTGCCTAAGAGCATGAGATTGCAAATATTGCAACATGCTCATGACTCGCAATGTGCTGGACATATGGGTTTTTCCCGTACAAAGTCGAGGGTTCTTGCGGCTTTCTTTTGGCCATTTGTGAGCAAGGACATACGAATGTACTGTCGCTCTTGCAAAGTATGTCAGGAGGTCAAATCTAAAGGACCACGACATGCTGCGCCTATCCAGGCTGCTGACATTCCTATTCGCCCTTTTCAAAAAATGGCAATAGATATTATCGGTCCTTTTAGAATTAAGTCGGCTAGAGGACATCAATTTATCCTTACATGTGTCGATATGTGCACACGTTGGCCAGAGGCAATACCTCTCAAGAGCATCTCAACTGCTGATATCGCAGACGCTCTTTGGCTGATATTTTCTCGCTTGGGTTTTCCCGGAGAAATATTGTCAGACCATGGCACTCAACTTATATCAGACACTATGTCACAGGTAATGTCTATGCTACACATTAAAAGGTCTCTCAGCAGTATCTATCACCCAATGTCTAATGGGTTGGTCGAACGTTTAAATAGGACTCTGAAAACTTTACTTGGTAAAATAACTGAGGATCATCCTCAGGATTGGGACAGGGTCTTACCCGCGGCTCTCTTTGCGTATAGAGAGGTCCCCAATGAACATACGGGGTTTTCCCCTTTTGAACTTGTCTTTGGCGCGCAACCGCGCGGCCCTATGTCTTTACTTCACGATCTAATCACTGCCGATAATATTAGCGATGAGACTCAATCTTCTTATGAGTACGTCATTGCTCTTAGGCAAAAGATCATCGAGGCATGCAAACTAGCAACTTCGTCTTCCGAATTTGCTAAAGAAAAGGCAAGGCAGTTTGCAAATAAGAATAGATGTCTACGACAACTTTGTCCAGGTGACAAAGCTCTCGTTCTACTTCCTTCAAGGGAGAACAGACTTCTAATTGCATGGAAAGGTCCATATGCAATAGTCTCCAAAATTTCTGATGTCGACTATGTTGTCGATATTGATGGAAAGCATAAAACTTTCCACATAAATATGCTCACGGAATTTTATGAAAGACCTGACTATTTGCAGCCTATTTTCCAGGCTACGGACAATTCTCAAGTACCTCATGGTCAGTACTCATCTCTGTCAGTTATACAGGATGAGGAAACTACTTTTTCTGATGTCAATCTTCCTCTTTCTATGGTCCCACTTTATTCTACGGAATCTTGGAAAAACGTGACCGTTTCTCCAAATCTTTCCGCTGAGGAACATCGACAAGTTTCTTCGATGTTGCAAACATTTCAGGATGTTCTTACAGACATCCCGGGACACACACATGTCATTGAACATGACATTGTGCTAACTGATCATAATCCTATCAGAGTCAGACCTTATCCAATACCTATCCATTTCCAGTCTCAAGTCGAAAAAGAATTGGATGAAATGATACGTTTGGAAATCATTGAACCATCCACTTCAGCATACTCTTCGTCTATGGTTATTGTTCGAAAGAAGGATAATAACATTCGCATTTGCGTAGATTATCGCAAATTGAACCAAGTTACGAAGTTCGATGCTGAACCTATGCCTTCATTAGAAGAGCTACTCAATAAACTTTCTAATTCTAGATTCTTTACCAAACTAGATTTGTCTAAAGGTTATTGGCAAGTCCCGCTAACTGAACGTGCCAAACCTTTTACAGCTTTTTCTACACCTAGGGGTTTATTCCAATGGAATTTCATGCCTTTTGGTCTTATGAACGCCCCTGCTACATTCGTACGCATGATGCGGCGAATTCTCGCATATCGTACAGATGTCATAGCATACCTAGATGATATCTGTCTATTCAGTGATTCCTGGGAAGATCACTATTTGGGTTTATACGAATTACTGTCTACTCTTCGCGAGTATAACTTGACTGCAAAACCCTCTAAAGCCTTTATAGGATTTAGTGAGATTTCTTTCCTAGGTCATCGTGTTGGTCATGGTCTTTTAAAGACAGAGGACCACAATGTTTCAAAAATACTTAACATTTCGGTCCCTAAGACGAAGAAACAAGTAAGGAGTCTATTAGGTTTGATCCAATTCTACGGACGATTCATTCCGAATCTGTCCTCCATTATGGCACCGCTTTCTACTTTATTGAAGAAAGGGTCGCCTAATCTGATCCGCTGGTCTAAAGAATGTCAATCCTCATTGGACCAGGTTAAAGCCCTATTTTCATCTCCACCTATTCTTAGGTTACCTACTATTGAGAAGACTTTTGTTCTTCGAAGTGACGCCTCGTCAACTGGGATTGGGGCGGCACTAATGCAGGAGTATTCTGATACTCTGCATCCGGTGATGTATATCTCTAGGAAATTAAATGCTGCAGAAAAGAATTACTCGGTTTTAGACCGTGAGTTATTGGCTATGGTATGGTCTATTCTGAAGTTACAAAGATTTCTTCTAGGCGCACATTTCATTGTGGAAACCGACCAGAAAGCGCTTACTGCTATTCAGAGCAAAAACTTGAAGAGCTCGAGGTCCACTCGTTATGCCATAGCTCTTCAACCATTTCATTTCTCGGTTCGAGCTATCCGTGGTTCGGATAATGTGATGGCAGACATTCTGTCCAGATGCCCACACGATTCCACATGATTCTTCTGTCATATATATATATTTCCTGATATACAGTCCAATGTTATAATGACATGTTAGTAGATTTTTTTTTCTCACTTTTTTTAGGGGAATTTATAACATTGTACCATGTAATTATCTAAGAAGGCTTAGTTAGTGATATACGGGCCAAAAGATCACTCGGCCACATTTAAATAATATATTTGCATAATTGTATTGAGAGATTTACCAGTTGTCTTTAAGATTTGTGTTATTGATATTTTCGCAGCACATCATTGAAGATGCGAGATTGTGTCCATTGTGGAACTTTGAGTATATCAAGTCCTGTCCTAGATTGGGAGCGGATGATGTCCACATCTTCTTCTATTGAATGTTTTATGTCAACGAAGATCAACACATGTATTACTTATTAATTACTGTTGCTTTATATAATGTAATAAAATAGTGCGGTATATTAATATGTTACACCGCTGTTTGCACAACACATTATATGATATCATAATAATATATTTAATTTCATATATTGGTATGAGAATAATTTGATTTTCATTATGATGTTGCCATCATTGTGGCGTGTGTTGGTGGCACCTTCCTGGAATATATAAGCGTATACTTAGATAAATTTTTTCTCTAAGGAGCTGAGATATGATCTCAGTGTCGCTCCATGCGTTGAGCTAATTTGTTAGGTATATATCCGCGCATCATACGTGCGTTAGGAGCCTAGATTTTTTTTCCGGCTCCAGGATTTAAAAAAAAAAAATGTTTCATTTTTTTTTCCCGGGAGGGTGCGGTAATGTTACGCACAAATAATTACTTTTTTCAAAGCCTTTGTATGATCATTTTTCGTATGTATGATCATTTTTTGACTGAAGTGTGTATTATGTTTTTTACAGTCAAAGGGACATAATCCGAGTTATCGAGACTACAATTTTTTAGGAGTTTACCTCCTCTTGTATAGAGACACGTTCGGTCTATAATTTCTTGAACGAAGCGTGACCATATCTCCTTATTTGGTAGTATCAGTCAACTGTTGTAGATGCCTGAAACCTTTCTTAACGCTTCTTTTCATGACCATAAAAGGCGCGACTGTGTAAGACTTTTATCTCGAATGTTCTTAGAATCGTCTTATTGTGAACGGCGACTCAGAGATTGTCGTTCTGCGCATGTCTCGACCTGGTTTTCGTTTGTTGTTCCGGCCAGCTCGGGGAGTTTAGAAATGGTCTAAGTCGCGAGCAGACGCGACCTGCGTCTTGTGATTTTCTGAGGGAAATACATTGTCTTTGTGAGTTAGTTAGCTAACTAGACTATTTCCCAGTATTATTCAAGCCTGCCTGGAGGCATATGTTCATGGTTGATTTTCCGAAATAAGGTAATTCCTCTTGTATCGAACTTTATGCTATCATCTAGAGGTTCGTCATTTTGTCGCCTTTTTGCTCGCCTGTGTGATTCAAAATGGAGAGGTACTTTGACTAGGATTAAGTCACCGGTATCTTTATACCTGAACTAGTTATATATATATGGGTCGCTCTAGACCAACAAGACTATTGTCTGTGTTCCAGGATTCGTTATATCAGAGATCACGTCCAAGTCAGATGGTTAGACTTAGGAAGGTTATAAAGGTCGAGCTGACCTGTAATCCATGTATGCTATTCACGTGCAGACAGTAAACGGACTGATTGTATACATCTGATCTGCTAGCATCAGAAAGGGAATATTTATTATTGTCTATGAACAGTGATGATCTGCAGCTGACACTGTTGCAGAATTTATATATATTATTTATACAGCTTCACGAACTAGAACTCTATGATTTTGAATGCTGAACTCGTTGAACTATGTTGATGATATAAATATCCTGACTGTTTTTGTGGCGTGCAATAAATGGAAAAAAAATTATACAACGAAGTTACCATTTCTATGACTCTACACATCATGTTGCCTGTGTTATACCCTGTGAACTGTTCTACTACCACATACACAGCAACATCCTAAAATCAGAGAAGACACCTACATCTTGCACTTTAATACCAGGTGTCGATAGGGGTGGCAAGTGGTCGTCAATCTTATACGGAGCTAACGTACCTGGCATTGTGGCGCACCATTATCATTTAGCCTAATCCACCCTTATCAGTTGAGCTCTCAGTGCCTGTGTTGTAATTACATAATTAATTACAGAGTATATTGTTTAGTTAGAAATTATTTACATTTATCTGTTAGAAAATGGCGGACCTGGCCAAATTTCGATCTGCTGCTGTACAGACTGCGAAAGAGTTAGGAATGGACGGGCAAATTATGATTTCTTATGTCACTGCTGAATGTGACAAATATATTGAACGGGAAGAAAGAAGATTAGAAAAAGAGGCCGAAAGAAAGTTAGAGGCTGAAAAGGAAATTAAGAAGATACAATTTGAGGCTGAGGCTAAGAGGTTGCAGATTGAGGCTGAGGCTAAGAGGTTGCAGATTGAGGCTGACAAAGAGGCTAAAGCATTGGAAGCCGAGGAAAGAAGACAGGCTGCAGAAAGGGAAGCAGAAGAAAGAAGATTGACTGCAGAGAGGGAAGCAGAAAAGGAGGAGAAGAGATTACAAAGGGAACATGAGTTACGACTAAGGGAGTTTGAGTTTCAAGGCCATGCTCCTGAAAATGGTGCCAGTCCCTTTACCTCTGATGCCACTGCTAGCCAAGGAGCCTCAACCTCAGCTATGAATTTTCATTTAGATCATTTTGTTGAGAAAGACGATGATATTGAGAGCTATCTAAATAGATATGAACTATTAGCTACCACATATGGGTTAGAGAGAGAAAGGTGGAGCTTAAAGTTATCTCAAGGACTTCGTGGGGCAGCTTATGAAGTTTTTGCTAAAATGAGCAGAGGTGATCAGGAAAATTATGACATGCTAAAGCAGGCTCTTTTGTTAAGGTATGAAAAGAACGCAGAATTTTATAGAAAAAATTTAGGAATGCTAAACTACTGTCAGGTGAAACCTATCACCAGTTCTCTGCACGAATAGAGACATACTTGGAGAAATGGACTTCTCTGGGGAAAACCCAAGATCTTAAGGAAATGGTCCTTATAGAACAATTAAGAGAGTCCATGGCTCCAGACCTGAGAAAGTTTCTCATGGAACAAGGTGCAGAGAGGCTGGGTGAGTTGCTAAATGTTGCTGAAAGGTATCAAGCAGCTCAAGCAGAGGTAACAGGTAATAAAAAGAAACAGGTGGATAACTTTAGGGCACCACAGAACTTTAATAAATTTGATCCTAGGGATCAAAACAAAGGTAAGCACCAGTTTGATAGGCCACGGTATGACAATAAAAATAAAACCCCACAATTCGATGAAAGGAAATATGATGAAAGAAAATCTTTCAACCAAGGAAAAAGGTGGTGTAAGAATTGTCAGATGAACAATCATGACACTGACCGTTGCAGAAGGAAACCTGTGTATATGGCCACCCTTCAGGTCAGGTCGACCTCAAGACAGGAGGAGGATATTATGTTAGATACCACTCCAGAAGAGATGAGGAAGGCACAGGCTGGGGATAAGACCCTCAAGCCTTGTTTCAGGAAATTGTCAACTTGTCATACAACTCCAGGCAAGGGAGATTTTTACATGAAAAACAAGTTGATGTATAGGAAGACTGGAGCTAGATCCAAAGGTCAGGGACAGCTGGTACTTCCTAAAAGATATAGGACAGAATTAATAAGGAGCCTACATGTGAAACCAGATGGGGACCATGAGAAGATAGGTACCATCATTCAAAAGGTGGCTCACAATTATTATTGGCACAAGGCAAGATGGGACATTGAGAATTTTGTAGAAAGGTGTAGCATAGCACATGAGGGAACACCCACAAGTGGGAACATGGATCAGGACCTGGACACGTCAAGGGGCAAAATTAGGCCTGACAATAAAAAGAAAAATAAATTTGATAAAGTGGACCAAATGAAATGGGAAGCCCCTTTTCACGGACAAGCTTCACTTAACTGTTTTACAATGGCCACTATGCGGAGAGTGCAAAAAGATGTCTTACCCCAGGATAAGCCGAAAATCCCTCAATCGGACTTAAACAAACTGGAGGAAGAGGATGTAGAGAGGAAATCTCTCATCAAGAATTTTAAGTGGGGAGACAGCCCCAAGAGAAAAATTGGTAGCGGTCGTTTTGTGAATGATAATTCTGGGAAGAAAAATCATCACTATAGAGCTTCGAGTGGAAGAGACCATACCGGTGCATGGACAAATAGGTCCACAAAATTAAAGGTCCACATGTAACGCTGTTAAGAACGTGGACTGATGAAAAAGCAGAGGAAAATATCACATCCTCATACCAATATGTGAATGAGCTGACCACTCGTTTAAAAACTGGCTGGAAACTTGCCAATGAAAATTTGAAACAAGCCAGGAAGAAACATGCTGCCTATTATAACAGGAAGGCGAAAGACAGAGATTTGGCTGTGGGAGAGAAGGTACTGCTTCTTCTCCCCGGGAGTCAGAATAAGTTACAAATTGGATGGCAAGGTCCATATACAGTTCTAGAGAAGGTGTCTAGAACAAATTATAAGATAGATAAGAAGGGGAAAGAAAAAATCTATCATGTGAATCTCCTGAAGAAATATTTGGAAAGAGAACATCAGGAAGAGACACACTTGTTGACCTTGTCCATCGCCATGGAGATGAAAAAGGAACCACTTTCATCATTTGAATATCCATTACACCCCTGTGAGACAGCAGCACAGGTGAAAATCAGTACAGATTTAACGAAAACTCAGAAAGAGAGAGTGCAACAGGTTCTAAATAATCATGCAGAGGTGTTAACAGACCGACCAGGGCATACAAACTTATTGGAATATGATATGAAACTGATAGACCCCACACCTGTCTGTATGAAACCATATTCGATTCCTTTTGCTAAGGAGAAAGCTTTGAAGGAAGAGATAGACTATTTGTTGAAGGAAGGAATTATTTCACACAGTGAATCTTCGTATAGTTCCGGTGTTGTACTCTTAAGGAAGCCCTCTGGAGAACATAGACTCTGTATAGATTACAGGAGACTGAATGCTATTACAGAAGGACAGGTGGATCCATTGCCGGATACAAATCAGCTGTTTGCCAGGCTAAATAAAGCTAAATATTTCTCAAGGGTGGATCTGAGTAAAGGATACTAGCAGATTCCAGTAAGACCTGAGATCAGACAAAATTGTTA
The DNA here is from genome assembly GCA_024509875.1 of Oreohelix idahoensis. Classification (NCBI taxonomy): domain Eukaryota; kingdom Metazoa; phylum Mollusca; class Gastropoda; order Stylommatophora; family Oreohelicidae; genus Oreohelix; species Oreohelix idahoensis. The sequence continues at coordinate 80,141 of JAMPIV010009459.1, read as the reverse complement.
GATGGAAACAATTCGGAGGAACGTAATGAATCCCTGAGTTGCCTCTTTGATTGAGGATATTCCGAATGTTTCAGACAGGCTAATAAGAAGATTATGGGATCCCCTACGAAAACTCTGCTATCACCAGGTATATGTTATCTCCTCATAACGTACATTTTGAGGAAAATCTAATGTTCTCTGGACATGTCATTGTGCAGACTCAGAGAAGAGAAATGGTGAATACGGGTTGTGAAGCAGCATTAAGACAAGCAGTCACACTTGCGGCTGTTCAGTAACATAACCGAAATATATTATTGGTTGTAGAGGTCTGAGGCAGATTTCATGAGTAGTGCCTACTCTGAATGGACCCAACTACATAAAACCATGATAGCACAACAGCAGAGTAAAGTCAAGTTGACTTACATTTATCTATGTGTATATAGAATAAAGGACTGACATAAGATGTCTGTTTTAAGAGGGGAGATGTCGTGAAATATTCTAATCCACATATATAAATTAAAACGTAAATGTAAAGCCTAACAAATAAATTTAATAAAAGGAAAGAAGAATGGTAAAGAACAGTGCTGTCACAATGACTGTACTCGAAATCCCCCTTGTTTTCTACTTCGTCTGCAAATTGTAACGCTTTCACGTTGATAGTAAAAGCCTACTGTATCACTACACGCTTTCTTCAATGAAACGTGTACTGTATTTCTTGGAAAAACCTTGAGATACGCAAGCTGATCAATGACCTAGATTTAATATTTCATTCATTCCATACACGGCGTAACTAAAAGACAGATAAAGCAGGAGAGAGAGAAGGACGACTGGAAGCAAGGAAGCATGCAACACTACACGCGTCGCGCGATTAATAGTAACGCCAATCCCACGTGTAAGGCCTGCACTAACTTTTTTTTCAAATAAACAGTGTCAGAAAAACACTACAACTACTACAAGAATCAGGTTTTAAAACATGAAAAATGCTTATTAGGAAACCTGAAATTCTACTGATTTACATCTAAGCTCCTGAAAGTACAGAAGACACCCTATGACATAGAAGTGAACGCGTGGTAAAAAACAAATATACGACTATCTTTGGAAAACACATAATTTGAACGCCACCATGTAGCTCGCTTTAACTTATATATTATTGTACGGCAGGACTTGCTAGCCAAGAATATGTTATGTGTTACGCCTTTAGTCTGTTAATAAAATAATTATGGCCAAAATACAATAGTGGGGGTGCCTGACAGCATGAAATCATTTCTGCTCATAAAATTTTTTTTATAACGTGTTTGAAAAACATTACGTTGCGGAAATAGCCTACCATGTTAACTCCTATTTGATTGGCGGGAATGAGTTGTAAGACTAAACACGATTAGTTGGACTGTAAATACTAGTTTTCTGTTGTTATGGGAAACGAATAGAAGGGGTACTTTTTTGAAAAGATGTGTAGACATGGCATGATTGGTTAGATCTGCCAATATAGTCAGTTCAGAGCGTCTGTTCCTTGCCACATCTTGTAATAAACCTACTAAGAACAGTGCGTTGAGCACCAGTGCATAATTTTTTCTAAAATAAAAGCCTGGGACAAGAGGCAGATCGGAATTAGTGCCTATTCATTGCCAGTCAACGAAACTGTTTATTATTTCCATTGAATTGTGGGACGGTGGTCAAAAGTCATTGAGGCAGCATTTGGCCTGAGTTACTGAATCCTGAGGCTGACAGCATACTACTGGGTCCAGATAGCGACCAGTGAGGTGGCTCCAGAACTCATTGAAGTAATCGAGCAGAGGAGTCTTTTACTGCAGTCATCACGAAAGTTAAGAAAGTGTGGCCATGGAGCTCAACATTATGTGCCCCCCTCTAAAATTGACAGTAAATAAAGAGGGAATATAAACTGTTTAAATTGACAGGAACTGTGAACTTTTCCCAATGATAAGACACTTGAAGTCATGATGACAAACAACACTCTAGCTTGAAAAACACAACCAGTATTAACTCATATTACTACTTCGCAACTTACACACATAAGATAAGAATAATAAAATATGTCAATAACAAGAGTAAATTGATAAACTGTGTACATACTACTTGTAAGAATATTGATTGTGATTCCTGGTTCACTGTGTAGTTGAATCAGGATATCTCTATGTAAAGAAATTAATACATATATATATATTTGACTTTTCAAACTGACTCTTTTAAGATAGTCTTATAGAGTGTTACATGTGTGTGAGTGTCACAGTGTTGTAAAGTGCTGTGGAATAAATTAAATTGTTTATCTGTCTGTTGTTGTTGTGACTTACACTTCATCATATACATACCCTAGACATATAACGTAGTCATCACAATACTCCAGAATAATTCTGACTGAGGTATACATATGTGGCAGCAAGTAAGGTTATCTGTAAAACACTACACCTATTAGATACAGATACCTTCACAGCTGATCTCAGCCAGTACACTAAGTCCCCTATAAATATTTATATTATCCCACTTTACCACAATAATGATAATGAAAATGATAATACTGCTCAGATCGAAGATGATGATAATTTGCAGGTTGAATTGATTGAAAAAGAATCATTCATTCAAAGGCAAAAAGAAGATGAGTCTTTAAAAAAATATTTTTGTATGGCAAGATCAAATAAGGTGATGATTGATGATAATGTAAAACATTGGTACACATTAAAGAATGATATTTTGATTAGAAATTTTCAGGATGTTACATCAGTAAAAAAACAAATTATGGTACCTACTTGCTTTAGACCATTTGTTTTACGACATGCCCATGACATTAACTGTGCAGGTCATTTGGGTATTGCAAGGACAAAACAGAAGGTTTTGTCTCACTTCTTTTGGCCAGGTGTGACTAAAGATGTAAAAAAATTTTGTCGCACATGTTTAGTGTGCCAGAGTGTCGCAACGAAAAGGCCTGGACATAACGCACCCATACAGGCCGCTGACATTTCTTTGCGTCCATTCGCAAAGATGGCTATCGACCTTATTGGTCCAATGAAAGTCACTTCAGCTAGGGGTCATAAATACGTGCTAACATGTATTGATATGTGTACACGTTGGCCCGAGGCAATTCCAATGAAAACAATTTCTACTGGTGACGTAGCGGATGCGCTATTTTTAATATACAGCAGATTGGGTTTTCCCGAAAACATACAGTCAGATAATGGAACCCAACTCGTGTCTGATGCTATGAAAGAAGTAATGAAGATGTTTGGGATTGAAAGATCGCTCAGTCCATTGTATCATGCCCAATCCCAAGGTAAAATAGGAGTTTGAAACAGATGCTACGCAGAGTTACGGCTAGGTATCAACAAGATTCGGACCGAATCTTGCCTGCCATTCTGTTTGCGTATAGGGAAATTCCCAACCAAAGTACGGGATTTTCTCCTTTTGAGTTGGTATATGGTGCAAAGCCTTGAGGTCCTATGGCTATCTTAAAACAATTACTTATTGGTACTAACATGGATGAGGAGGTTCAATCCTATTATCAATATGTCATAAATTTAAGACAAAAGATTATTGACGCATGCCAGATAGCAGTACAGTCGTCAGAAAAAGCAAAATTAAAGGCTTGATTGTTTTACAATTAAAACAGGAAACTGTGCCAATTATGGCCAGGTGATGAAGCTTACGTATTGCTTCCAAACAATGATAATAGATTGCTTGTTTCTTGGAAGGGTCCTTACATAATTTTGGACAAATTGTCAGATGTTGACTGTTGTAGATGTTAAAGGAAATGAAAAAAATTTCCATATTGATATGTGTGGTGTCTGCCCATGCACACCACATGTTAGATTTATTGAGTTTGAGTTAGTGCTGATAAATGCGGCACTATTTGGGATATTGAAAATAAGGCGCACCGGAAAATGACACAGAGTTGTTGTTGATATGTGAATGGCCAAGGTGAAGAAAAACCTTGAGCTTTGTGACAGCTGTGTTTTGGCTGTGTTTGCTTTTAAGTTCCAGTAGGAACCTACTACGAAGTGTTTACCTTCTGACTGGAGATGGTTTGTACAAGAGCTCGAATACTCTTGAAATAAAATTAATATGTGTGGAGAGAGTTAAGAAATAAGGATTAATTGGGACGAACGAGTATGCATGCTACAAGGAATATCAGTTATTAAAAGATGTCGAATTCGTTTCAAAAGAAGACTGTTTTAGTTCCTCATTGGTCAGTTAAAGAACCTGCATGTGTGTTGTGAAGTATGGAACAAAACTATGAAAAGTGAGAGATTTTACCCGGGATGTAACGGGGTAACGAGCATTATTATGAGCAACCGCCGGGGCAATCAAATATACATTAACAAAATCAACATATACATTAACTGTGGACAGGGGTAGCAATTTACCGGAAATAATAATAAACAAACACAAAATATATTCGAACAGCGCCCCACCACAGATATGGGAGGCTGTCGTCCGTTGGATTTGAAGGACATTTGAAGGTTGCTCAGGTTATTGGCAGACAGAGTCCTATGTTGGGACAATATCGGGAAGTTTGATCAATCTATCGCTGTTCAACAATGAACATTTTTATGCAGAGACAGCTGTTGGAATGCAACTTTGTGCAGACATGAAATTTACAATATTCGTATACTAGGTCATGCCCAGACCCGGTACCTTACTTGAGGATCAGAAAAAAACATTATATCCATGACGAAATCGTTCACGCTGATTTACCATGAGAGGGATGCTATACCAATCTGACGAATATCTTCACGGGAGAAATATGAATCTGGGATTTTACGAGGAGGTCGTTTCGCTGGACAAGTGGACTCGAAAGTAATAGATCAAACCGTTAGGACACTGATAAGGCCACCTCATCAGTTTATTCGGTCACTCGTTGGAAATTAACATTTCGTCTCCATCATTATATATTGACACTATCTCTACAATGTGTCTCACACGAGTGAAGGTCGGACATTCCTATTGAACTGAATACTCAGTGAACGAGTTACGAGAACGTCTTCATATTACGTCATCATGATTGCTGATTACTACATTATAAGATTACTACATTATCCACATTTCAATTTAATATTGCGTGGAACGACGCATTGGAGTTACAGCGAAGAATGGACGCTCATGGTCGATTCAGATAAGTAATGTTATGTAACGTCATGGTTGTTGGTCCTATCATTGTTGGGCAAATCTCGCTTCTTTTGTGTTATATGTTTCTTTTCTTTGTCTCTTGCGGGCGACTGTTTAGGAGGCATTTTACGTTTCAGTGTCGTATTTCTATAGGTTGATTGCATTAATTTCTTTCAGGGATTCAGCACTGTCGTGATTACCGCTCTGTTTGAAATTAAGGCTTTCATGCGTGTTAGCTGTGCTGTGATTCGTCGTATTTTTTTTTTAATTTCAATTTAGTTCGGGAATTTAGTCTGGCGTGGGTCTTTCCTGGCTATCTTTTGTAAAATTTACATTAATGGTAAAAGTGATTTGTCGTTTTGTCTCGTTTATTACTGGTGGAAATTTTAATGTTCTTTTGTCTTAGAATTTTCGACTACTTACAATTTTGTCGTTTCCTTATTTTGTTTCCATCCATGTCTTTCGTTAGTCATTGATGCGTGATGCCATATGATGATGGATGGCATCCGCATGTCTGGTTTTGTGTAGTGTGTAGATGTGTTCAGTCAAAACAATGTTCATGCAACAATAACAGGGCAATCCACATAGGACGTCAGTAAACTCACGACGTATAAAGTCAATGAGTCTTGAAACAGCCGTTGACGTTTTTCTTCATTATTTATTGTGGACGCCACAGTGACAAAATGGTTACGCAAATGTGTAGGCACATCAAACAGTCATTATCACAGCAACATTCAATACAGCAATAAACGGTAGACAGCATTACAATGATGAGTCAGATGCATGTTATATTTCAAAGTGCTGTAAATGTAGTCAGGTGAACAACTCCATCCTTTTCTATAACAGCCAGGAGATAACCAGATGTATGAGATCAGTTCACTCTCCTTAGTTTGACTTCAGCAAGACAGACACGTCTGCCGAAGTATAAATAATGTCCTCAAAAATATCCTCTAGATAATAAAGGTTTTCCAAACCTAGTTCATTTAACAAAGTAGCAAGTAATGGTCCTTGGTACCTGCATCAACCGATGCAGTACAATGCAGCGACATGTGAGCTGGGAAAAAACATCTCGTGACGACGACTTTCGCAGACAGGCTATGAATCGAAATCGCTCACGACCCAAAATCGATAGAGTTAATGAAAAAGTCAATTTACCTTGCTTTCATGAAATACACAGAAATATCACGCCTCCCGACATGTGGGAAAACACTAGAGGTATTATCTCGAATAAACGAAATATCCATAAGAGGACTACACATCCCTGACAGAACAAAAAAAAGCGGAGATCCCCTCTTCAACGAGGCATCTCTTTCGCCATTCCAAATCGCTCACTCCCACTAGTGGTGGGCGGAAACCGATCGACAAAACAACAAGACAAGTCATGCGCAGTCCAGCGCAAAAATGACCACAGCTCAAAAGTTAACTGCATTCGATACCAACGCGAGAAGACAAATGCTTACCGAGAAAAGTGACTATAAATTTCAAGCAGTTGTTGCCCTTGCGTTATAAAACAGATATTGAAATAAAACGATGTTGCGAGAATTTATCACGCAACATATCACCACCTCCTCCCGATAAAAAAAAAATGTGGAACATATTTTTTTTTTCAATATCAAAGAGCAAGCGATAAGCGGCTCAAAACGCACGAATTATGCGCTGATAATTAATTAAATTGCCAAACAATAGGCTAATTATAGAGTGTCTGGTGAGGATATACCTCAACAGAAAAATAAATATGTCTCAAAAAATATTCACATCGGGGAGGTGTCACCAACACACATCACGTTAGCATGTAAACACAATATACGTATGCAAGTTACTATAATCATCATTAAACAGCATACTCTAATATTGTCTTTAAAAATGGATGTACAAATCTGATAGGAAAATTTAAATAGTACATTCTTTGACATGTAATGACATAAGTACATAGTAAAGTTAAACTACATGACGATCCAGGACATATGCTCTGGTATTCCGAGGGTAAGTACACAATCTAGAACTCGTAAGGTAAGTCCTCAGCTCAACAATGACATTCTGAGAAAGTACAAGCAATATAATGCTAATTAATAACTAATATGCTTCATAAGGTACAATACATTATTAATAATTGTGGCTGTTTAGTAAACTAACGGCCCTTATATTAACTACTCAGTCCTCCTCTATCATCTTAAAAAACGAACAGAAGAAGATGACAACAAAGCACGATAGTGTGTACATATAAAGTAAGTACAGATGTGCTAATCTATTGTAGAAATATAGGTGTGTTATGACTCTGTAATATATAGAAATATAGGACAGAAGTATTAGTTGGAGTCATGTGGGCATCTAGACAAAATGTCAGCCATCACATTATCCGCACCACGGATAGCTCGTACCGTGAAGTGAAAAGGTTGAAGAGCTATAGCATATCGAGTGGATCTCGAACTCTTCAAATTCTTAGTCTGAATAGCTGTAAGAGCTTTCTGATCAGTCTCTAGAATGAAATGTGCGCCCAGGAGGAATCTTTGTAGCTTTAGAATTGACCAAACCATCGCTAACAACTCACGGTCTAAAACCGAGTAGTTCCTCTCTGCCGCATTTAGTTTTCTAGAAATGTACATAACAGGATGCAGAGTATTTGCATATTCTTGCATCAGTGCTGCTCCAATCCCAGTGGATGAAGCATCACTCCGAAGAACAAAAGTCCTATCAAGAGTAGGTAATCTTAAGATGGGAGGAGAAGAAAATATATTCTTGATTTGGTCTAGTGAAGATTGGCATTCTTCAGACCAACGGACCAGATTAGGCGAACCTTTCTTCAACAATGTTGAGAGAGGTGCCATGATCGAAGATAAATTTGGAATAAATCTCCCATAAAATTGAATTAAACCTAAGAGACTCCTAACTTGTTTCTTCGTTTTAGGAACAGAGATGTTCAGTATTTTGGAAGTATTGTGGTCTTCTGTCTTCAAGAGACCATGACCAACACGATGACCCAGGAAAGAGATTTCACCAAAACCAACAAAAGCTTTAGAAGGTTTTGCTGTCAAATTATTCTCACGTAGAGTGGACAGTAAGTCATATAACCCTAAATAGTGATCTTCCCAGGTATCACTGAAGAGACAGATGTCATCTAAGTATGCGATGACATCCGAACGATGTGACAGAATTCGACGCATCATGCGAACGAAAGTGGCAGGGGCGTTCATGAGACCAAAAGGCATAACATTCCATTGAAATAGACCCCTAGGTGTAGAAAAAGCAGTAAGAGGTTTGGCATGCTCTGCTAAAGGCACTTGCCAATAACCTTTAGACAAGTCAAGTTTAGTGAAGAATCTAGAATTAGAAAGTCTAATCAGTAGATCTTCTAACAAAGGCATCGGTTCAGCGTCGAACTTTGTGACCTGATTCAATTTGCGATAATCAACGCAAATTCGTATGTTCTTATCCTTCTTCCGGACAATAACCATGGAAGAAGAATATGGTGAAGTCGATGGTTCAATTATATTTAATTGAATCATTTCATCCAATTCCTTTTCCACTTGCGACTGAAAGTGTATAGGAATAGGATACGGCCTAACCCTAATTGGATTATTGTCGGTAAGAATTATGTCATGTTCTATGACATCTGTGTGTCCAGGAATGTCAGTGAGAACATCCTGAAATGTTTGTAACATCGACGAGACTTGTCGATGTTCGTCACCAGAAAGATTAGGAGAAACAGAAACGTTTTTCCAAGATTCCGTGGAATGTAATGGAACCACTGGAAGGGGAAGGTTGACATCAGAGAAGGTAGCTTCCTCATCCTGAATGACAGACAGGGATGAATAATGACCGTGAGGTGCAGGAGCATCATCCGTTGCCTGGAAAATAGGCAGCAAATAGTCCGGACGTTCGTGAAATTCCGAAAGCATGTTTATGTGGAAAGTTTTATGCTTTCCATCAATATCGACCACATAGTCAACATCGGAAATCCGAGAGACTATTGCATACGGACCTTTCCATGCAATAAGAAGTCTATTTTCCCTACTGGGGAGTAGGACGAATGCTTTGTCACCTGGACAAAGTTGTCGTAGACATCTATTCTTGTTAGCAAACTGCCTTGCCTTCTCTTTAGCAATTTCTGATGAAGCAGTTGCTAGCTTACATGCCTCAATGATCTTTTGTCTAAGAGCAATGACATACTCATATGAGGATTGAGTTTCATCGCTAATATCATCGGCAGTGATGAGATCGTGTAATAAAGACATAGGGCCGCGTGGACGCGCGCCAAAGACAAGTTCGAAGGGAGAAAATCCTGTGTGTTCATTAGGGACTTCTCTATAGGCAAAGAGAGCCGCGGGTAAAACCCTGTCCCAATCTTGAGGATGATCTTCAGTTATCTTACCAAGCAAAGTCTTGAGCGTTCTATTCAGACGCTCAACTAACCCATTAGACATAGGATGGTAGATACTACTGAGAGATCGTTCAATATGTAAGGTAGACATTACCTGTGACATAGTGTCAGATATGAGTTGAGTGCCATGGTCTGACAATATTTCTCTGGGGAACCCCAAGCGAGAAAATATCAACCAAAGAGCATCTGCGATATCTGTAGTAGATATGCTCTTAAGAGGAATAGCCTCTGGCCAACGTGTGCACATATCGACACATGTAAGGATAAACTGATGTCCTCTGGCCGACTTGACCTTAAAAGGGCCAATAATATCTATGGCCATTTTCTGAAACGGCCGAATAGGAATGTCAGCAGCCTGGATAGGCGCAGCATGTCGTGGTCCTCTAGATTTGACCTCCTGACATACCTTGCATGATCGGCAGTAAATACGAATGTCCTTATTGACAAAAGGCCAAAAGAAAGCCGCAAGGACTCTCGACTTCGTACGGGCAAAACCCATATGTCCAGCACATTGCGAGTCATGAGCATGTTGTAATATTTGGACTCTCATGCTCTTGGGAACAAGAATTTGCGAATGTGCCGACGTAGTCGAATCTTGTACCATACGTACAAGTACGCCGTTTCTCATTGCAATCCAAGATTTTCTATTTGTATCCTGATTCGGATCACCTTTCTTCGCAAGAACGAAGAATTTTTTTAAAGAAGGATCTTCTTCTTGCAATTTTATGAAAGAGTCACGAGTGATTACTAAGTGACTATCTTGGCTATCAACTTCATTATCACTATTCAGTGAAGTTTCGGGTGTTTGTAGAGCTTGTGCTCTTGTAACTACTGCATTTGTAGCTTGCATGTTATTATCTTCCCAAGCAGCAATCTGCTGTGGGGTACACTCCCTAACTCCGTGAATACGACCAATAATAAGGTCCGCAATAGGATTAGGTAAGAGACAAGCATGCACATCTCCAGTAAAGAAAGGAGTGGCAATGCGAATTACAGCAGTAGGATATTTTTCTAGAGTGCCGCCAAATGTGACACATTTAATAACCCTTCCTGTAGCACAAGATGGATCTACAAGCGATTGTCTAACACCAATAGTGGTGCATCCGGAATCGAAAAGTAGTGAGACCGGAGTATCATTAACAAGACCCTTATGTAGAATTAAAGAACCCCTCCCGTCATGCGCAACAGCAGCAGGAAGAGCGGGAAGTGGGTGACCACAACTCAAAGTAGTTATGGTACCCGGTTCGAATAAAGTACTGCATTGGGGGCATTTGTTTGCTCTCTCAAAGTCAAAAGCAGAACTAGTGACAGCGTCAAAGTTTTTACTATCAACAACATGATTACAGGCTCCCTCAGTTTCCTGTTGTACAGCATTAGCCTGCTGATATCTCTTTTTTTTGTGTTGAGATCTACCCCGACTATTATTACCTCTGAAGTTATCAGAGTTATTATTATCTCTGCAGTTATTATTGTCTCTATTGTAATTGTTATCCTGGTTCGAATTCCAGTTTCCACGATTACTATCATGTTCACATTGATGCGAACATCTATTTGTTTGGTTCTGAGGTCTTCGGCAGGAATAACCTCTATTACCATATCCTCTTTTGAAATGCTTATAATTATTAGGGTGATAGTAACGACCACTATCAGGTTGTCTCCAATTCTTCGAAGAAGAATCACCATGAAATTGGTTTCCATGATTTTGACAGAAATTACCGCTGCCCTTTCTATCAAAATTTTGTTGGGATCTACGAGCAAAGTTTTGACCATACGGAGCTGCCGAAGCAACTGGTAAACCTTCTTTCACCTTAGAGTTACCCATGGTTATGTGTGGGTGCGCAGTTACGTATTGGCAACAGAAATCTTCCATTTCTTTTATTGTTTTAGGTTTACGTTCATGAAGGAAAGCAAGGAAAGACTCATTGACAGACGACATGACTTTGTCTCTAAGTATTAAGTCCATAAGTCCTTCATAAGTTTTTTCCGTCTTAGATAGTTCAACCCATCGTGAGAAAGTAATGCGTATTCTTGCAATAAACTCGGAGAATTCAACTCCATTTTCAGGTAACATGTTTTTAAATTGTAGACGATAGCCGTCTTCGTTAAGCTGATATTTCTTTAACAAAGCGGCCCTGACAACCTCATAATTGTTCTTGTCAGGTTCATCCACCATATTTAATATACTTAGAGCTTTACCTGTCAGTATCCCTGATAACTGATAAACATATTTTGCTTTGTCTATGTTATGAGCTGTACATGCTTGTTCAAATCTGTCCAGATAGAACATTATGTCATCACTGGAAGGACTAAATGTTGGTAACTTAATCTTAAAAGTATCATTATTAGCCTTACCAGAAGATGAACCCTTGTTTGAATCATTACCATTACTCATGCTCGTCAATTTCAATTTTTCCAACTCTAAAGCTAAGAGTTTTTCTTCATGTTCCATTTTTGCTTTCCTCTCATCAGACTCTCTTTGTAACTTCCTTTCTTCAGCTTGAGCCTGCATTTGAAGTCTTTCATTTTCAGCTTCTTTTTCAAGTCTTTTATTTTCAGCTTCTTTTTCAAGTCTTTTATTTTCAGCCTCTTTTTCAAGTCTTTTATTCTCAGCCTCTTTTTCAAGTCTTTTATTCTCAGCCTCTTTTTGAAGTCTTTCAGCTTCTAGCTGTAGCTGGAGTTTTCTCTCCTCAGCTTCTGATTCCCTTTTTTGTTTTTCCATTTCCATTTGGAATCTCTTTTCATCCACCTGCATCTGCAGTTTCTTTTGTTCAGCTTCCATATGCAGTTTCTTTTGTTCAGCTTCCATTGCTTTATCATATCGAGCAGTTGCAAATTCTTCTAACTTATCACCAGTCTTCCCAAGCAATTTACCCTGCTCAATAAAGTGCTCAAATGTAGACATGTTGTCTAACATATGAGTCCAAAACCTGAAATAATTAACTAATTTATTTCAAACCTAAGTGTAACAAGTCTTAATTAAGCACTTGTATATTCACATCACATTATATTATCCCAGTCTCTGTGGGAAACAAGTCTCCAATCAAAGAACTTGTATATGAAATATCAGCACTCAATTCTTGATCATAAGTGCACTTCTCATTCAATAGTGCACGACACTATTCATCATTCATTTATCATCAGTGTAGTAGTAACAGTGCATTAGCATAGCCCATTAACTAATTACTATAACTGTAAACAATGACTATGTAAACACATGCAGAATGTAAACATTGAAAATGTAAACAATACAAACAATGTAAACAATAACAATGTAAACAATAACAAAGATCAGCAACAATACAAAAACTTTCGCAGAAATCAACTAAAAATAAAGCAGAAATTAATGAAATATCACAAAAAATGTGACGATATCTGCGATAGAATTAAACAAAATACATGACACCACAGTGTATAAACAAAAATGTTGTATGAAACTAAATTATAGACAAGAGTAGGCTAACAAATACAAACAAATCAAAACAAAACTAAAGAATGCGAAATAATAACGAAAACAATATTAAAACATGTCATCACAGCTAACATAAATAGCAACAGAAGTCGCTTAGCAAATTCCAGTATCGGAAATTTGCAAACCCTACAGAAAACGCTCACAATAGACGACCTCTATGACGTGGCATAATCTAACGGAGACACCACCCAACCGAGAACCCGCTGAAATATAAACATATAAATATACAAATAACATATAGACATATAACATATAGAATGAGATGATACACAGAAGACTCAGCAGAAGTATAAGGGCACAGTTTACATACAAACAGGCCACTTAACTTATAGGCTTCCAATCGTAGAACAGCAGAAAAACGGATGTCAATCAACGTCCTAAAGAGCGAAGCTCCAACGATGATGGCACATCTGAACTGCTTCCACTGCTAACACGATGGTACAAGAGCTTCTGAAATACTGTGTGTTGAGTTGTTTCGGCACTTGACCTTCTAATCCAAAAGTAAGTTGATGGAAATCGGTACTTGGCCTTCTTCAGAAAACAACCCGTTTCAACCGGCACTTGACCTTCTCAAAAAACGACAGCACTGGAACCTTGACAGCAGCAACTTGCTTGACTTGCGTAAAAGATAACAGCAGTCCGAGTTATCCGGCAACATGTAACAACGCCGGGTACTGTCAAATTCTTGTTTCCGTCAAAAAGTTGAAATTTTGACTTTTACCGGGCAACGCCGAGTACTTTGAAAATTTTGAAGATGTTGACTGTATTGAAGAATGTTAATTTCTTGAAGGATGCTGATGAATTCTTGTTGAAAATGAAGTGGGTAAGGGACCCCGTGTTTGCTAGTACCAGAATCAAACCAGCTTATGGCCACCAAATGATGCGTGATGCCATATGATGATGGATGGCATCCGCATGTCTGGTTTTGTGTAGTGTGTAGATGTGTTCAGTCAAAACAATGTTCATGCAACAATAACAGGGCAATCCACATAGGACGTCAGTAAACTCACGACGTATAAAGTCAATGAGTCTTGAAACAGCCGTTGACGTTTTTCTTCATTATTTATTGTGGACGCCACAGTGACAAAATGGTTACGCAAATGTGTAGGCACATCAAACAGTCATTATCACAGCAACATTCAATACAGCAATAAACGGTAGACAGCATTACAATGATGAGTCAGATGCATGTTATATTTCAAAGTGCTGTAAATGTAGTCAGGTGAACAACTCCATCCTTTTCTATAACAGCCAGGAGATAACCAGATGTATGAGATCAGTTCACTCTCCTTAGTTTGACTTCAGCAAGACAGACACGTCTGCCGAAGTATAAATAATGTCCTCAAAAATATCCTCTAGATAATAAAGGTTTTCTAAACCTAGTTCATTTAACAAAGTAGCAAGTAATGGTCCTTGGTACCTGCATCAACCGATGCAGTACAATGCAGCGACATGTGAGCTGGGAAAAAACATCTCGTGACGACGACTTTCGCAGACAGGCTATGAATCGAAATCGCTCACGACCCAAAATCGATAGAGTTAATGAAAAAGTCAATTTACCTTGCTTTCATGAAATACACAGAAATATCACGCCTCCCGACATGTGGGAAAACACTAGAGGTATTATCTCGACTAAACGAAATATCCATAAGAGGACTACACATCCCTGACAGAACAAAAAAAAGCGGAGATCCCCTCTTCAACGAGGCATCTCTTTCGCCATTCCAAATCGCTCACTCCCACTAGTGGTGGGCGGAAACCGATCGACAAAACAACAAGACAAGTCATGCGCAGTCCAGCGCAAAAATGACCACAGCTCAAAAGTTAACTGCATTCGATACCAACGCGAGAAGACAAATGCTTACCGAGAAAAGTGACTATAGATTTCAAGCAGTTGTTGCCCTTGCGTTATAAAACAGATATTGAAATAAAACGATGTTGCGAGAATTTATCACGCAACAGTCATGTCATGTGATAATTTTCCTTTGCAGCATGTATATGATACACTATTTATTGATTAACTATAATACTATAATGTTGTTGGTGATATATCCTGCGATTCTTGTCGATAACAAGAAGCAGGATCATAAACGCTAATTATTATATTAATAAGCGTCTAAGGGAGTTGTGCAGGTGATATAGTTATATATATATTCACATTGTGACTACACCAATCAGACACACTATTCCATAGTGTGATGGTCTAAGTAAGGCAGAGGAGAACATAGATATTAATTTATTGTTTAGAAAAGTTATAATTTGTGGAATACTATGGCGACTCTTGACTATTTTATTAAACAAGGCAAAGCACTGAGTATGGAAGGTGATATTTTAAAAAATTTTGCTTTGACTGCATATGAAAAAGCAGAGGCAAAAGAAGAAAGAGAAAGAAATGAGAAAAGAGAAAGAGAAGAAAGGGAATTTGCTATGGCGCAAGAAAAAGCAAATAAGGAAGAAAGAATTCGTATAGCAGAAATCGCTGCGGAACGAGAGAAAATGGAACATGAAAAGGCAATTCGTTTAGCTGAAATTGCTGCCGAGGAGGCAAAATTTGAAAGGGAGAAAGCTTTTGAGGTTGAGAAACTTCGTTTTCAACAACATCATGTTTCCCATGATTCAGATAGTAATGGTTCATCGAAGAAGGCAATCACAACCCCTAACTTTAATTTAAGACTACCACCTTTTTCTCCTCCTCACGACGATATAAGTTTTTATTTATTAAGATTTCAGGAAAGAGTCTCTTGCTTAAATATTGACAAAGATTCGTGGTCTGGTGTTTTTTCGGGTCTCCTCACAGGTGATGCAGTTGGGGTCTATCTGGGTATAGACCAAGATAAAAGACATGATTTTCAGGTCGTAAAGGCAGCATTTATACGCAGATATGGTCTGGATCAGGAAGGCTATAGACAAAAGTTTCGATCCATGTTGCCGGTAGAGGGTAACAATTTTGAGGATTTTGTTTCCTCCATAAAACTATGTCTCCAAAGATGGGTTGAACAGGCTTCTATCCCTAAAACTTTTGAAGGATTATGTGATCTCTTATTAAGAGATAAAATTGTTTCTTCGGTAAACCAGGATATTGTATCATTCTTACAAGAACGTAATCCGACTAGTATCGAGGAAATGGAAAAATTAGGTCAACAATTTTCCGTTGCTCATCCAAACTTGTCATTGAGCAGAGCAAAAGTCTGGGACTCATCTACTGCGTGTGCTGCGACGCACGGGAGATCGCGCACTCGTAACTTGGATAGACGATATAATCATAGAGAAAATAATCACACATCCTATAGGGGTAAATATAATTTTTACCATAATCGCTCACCTTCACGGGGTAGAGACAGGCATAATTTCAACAATTATAACAATAACCAATGGTATCGAAATAACCAGTATTCACACAACAAATATACTGACAATCATAATTTGTCACCGCGGGGTGGCCATTATGACAGGGACAACAATGGACATTCTCATTCAGACAATTTTTCAGATCGCAGAAGATCTCACTTCGTTAGAAGTCATAATAGAACACGCTCACAGGCCAATGCTTGTCAGACGGTAGATAGAAATGTTAGTAATGACATTCATTCAACCAATAATCATGCCAATGCGTGTAACGTTGATTTAGAAAATTCTAATAATTGTACAGAATGTAAGATGTTATTTCAACCTGGAGCTACACCACGGCTTAAATGTGGACATGCCTTACCAGTGTTGTCATCTTATGACGGTGTTGGTACTCTCAGTTTACATAATGGGTTTTTGTTTAACACTCCAATTAAAATTTTAAGGGACACGGGTTGCACAACGGTCGGGATTAGAAGGTCGTTAATCCCTCCGTCTTGTTTCACTGGAACGTCAGTGAAATGCATAACTTTCGGAGGCACGGTAGAGATATATCCCATGGCCGACGTAACAATAACCACGCCATTCTTTACTGGGAAAGTTCGTGTATGTGTTCTCAACAAGCCTTGCTGTGACTTGATTTTGGGAAACATAAAGGGTATAAAAGAATGTTCTACTGATGAAATTTCTGCATGGGAAAGAGAATATCTTTCTTTATCCAATGCTGTGACTACTAGAGCACAGCTGGTTGCAGAAGCAAATGAACTTAACGATAGCAATAATATCCCACACGTGACAACAAGTCATTACATAGATAAAAATGCATTCATTAACCAACAAAAAGATGACTCTTCTTTGGAACGTTTATTCACTTTAGCTACGGCTAAAACTATTACACATACAAATAATGCCAGACATTGGTATCAATTTCATGACAATATTTTGATACGTTGTTTTGACAATTATTCTTCGGTACTCAGACAAATAGTAGTACCTACGTCATTTCGATCACTAGTTTTATCTAATGCACATGATGTTCCTTTTGCGGGTCATATGGGGATTGCCCGCACAGCTTATAGATTGATGGCACATTTTTTTTGGCCAGGGGTTCATAAGGACGTCGCAACGTTTTGTAAATCATGCACTGTTTGTCAGGGAGTTGCACGTAAGGGTGCGCATCAGTTTGCACCCCTACAGACCACAGATATCTCTGTGCGTCCTTTTTATAAGATGGCTGTCGACATAATCGGGCCTCTTCCGGTGTTATCATCCAGAGGATTCCGCTTCATCTTAACTTGTATCGATCTATGCACCAGATGGCCTGAAGCCATACATGTTAAGTCCATAACAAAAATGTCGGTGACTGATGCATTATTATCGATATTTTCACGTATCGGATTTCCTGAAGAGCTTCTGTCAGATCATGGCACGCAATTCACTTCAGGTATGTTCTCGGAAATTTGTGATGTGCTTCACATCCGTCATACATTGAGTGCCAGATTAAATCCGCAATCAAACGGAGTTGTAGAACGCTGGAATTCTACAGTAAAGCAGATGTTGGGCGAAGTAACAACAATGTTTCCCCATGATTGGGACCGGTTGATACCAGCGGTTCTCTTTGCGTATAGAGAAGTTCCTAATCGTCAAACTGGATTCTCACCATTTCAATTAGTTTTCGGGGCTAATCCAAGAGGACCAATGTCTATCTTACATGATTTGGTGATAACAAACGATGATAATACGGTTACGAAATCTAGTCACCAATATGTCACAGATCTACGTCAATGCATTGTGGACGCATGTGAGATCGCGACTGAAGCATCAGAATTAGCAAAATATAAGACTCGGTCGCGTATTAATCGTGATAGGAGATTAACATCATTATCGATTAACGATGAAGTTTTTGTTCTCTTGCCACTTAAAGGTGATCATTTGTTGGTTACGTGGCAAGGTCCTTTTAAAGTTGTGGGTAAGAAAACCGACGTGGATTACATCATCGACATTAGGGGTAAAAGAAAAACATTCCACACTAACATGTTACAACCTTACATTTCTAGACCTCTTCCACTCAAACATATTTGTGAATCTATCACAAATCAATCTCCGCATCTGGCATCTATTGCTTTAGTTGATGAAGAAGCAACTAGTTTCGCGGATGTACCGCTTGATTTTCCTGTGGTACCTATCCAAGCCTCTGAAACTTGGAAGGATGTAATCATTTGTAACGATTTACCTTCAGATCAGAAGAATCAGATTCTCAATCTATTGAAATCTTTTGAAGATGTGTTGTCTGATCTGCCTGGACGAACTAACATTATTTCTCACGAAATAAAATTATCGGATCCCACTCCGATTAAGTTACGACCGTATGCAATTCCTTTGCATATCAGAGAGCAGGTTGATAACGAGGTCGACAATATGTTGAAAATGGGGATAATCTCTCCATCAGATTCTCCATTTTGTTTTCCGATGGTAGCAGTACGGAAGAAAGACAAATCCATTCGTATATGCATTGATTTCCGTCGACTAAATAAAGTCACGATATCAGATTCTGAACCAATGCCTTTGCTGGAGGACTTGCTACCTCGTTTAGCTTCCGCTACTTTCTTTAGCAAATTCGATTTATCAAAAGGGTATTGGCAGATCCCTTTGACCGAAGAATGTAAATCATTGACGGCATTTGCAACATCGAAGGGTTTGTTCCAATACAATGTCATGTGTTTTGGGCTCAAAAATGCGCCTGCAACTTTTGTACGGATGATGCGTCGAGTATTTGGGAGCCGTTATGACCTAATATCTTATATAGATGACATTTGCATGTTTCATGACACATGGGAAGAGCATGTAGATGGTATACAATCTTTACTCCTGACACTAAGAATACACAATCTCACAGCCCGTCCATCCAAAATAGAAATTGGATTCAACGAAATTTCATTTCTAGGACACAAAATTGGCAAACATGTAATACAACCTGATGAATCTAATTTAAAACGCATACTTGATCTTACAATCCCAACTACAAAGAAGCAAGTACGGAGTCTATTAGGATTGGTGAATTTTTACCACAAGTTTATTCCAAGGTTCTCGTCTTTGACTGCTGTCTTATCTGATCTAACTAAAAGAGGTATGCCTAACAAAGTAGTTTGGACAGAACAATGTAACCAGGCATTACAAAACATTAAAACTCATTTTTCACAGTATCCGATATTAAGACTGCCAGATTTAAAAAGGTCATTTATTGTTGTAACAGATGCTTCGCTCCATGCAATAGGCGGGTGTTTGGGACAAAGTTTTGATGGCAAGTTTCATCCGATCTACTACTTAAGTAGGAAACTGTCGGAAGCCGAATCCAAATACTCTATTTTCGACAGAGAACTGTTGGGTATAGTATGGACTTTGAATAAACTTCAAAAGTATGTGGTAGGTACGCATTTTACTATAATGACAGATCAGAGATCATTAACGTATCTGCAGACCTGTAAATCACCAAGTGCAAGACTTGCGAGATTTGCATTGCAGTTGCAAGCGTATGACTTTGATATCGTCCATATAGAAGGACATAATAATGTAATCGCTGATACTCTGTCAAGAGTAATACATTGAACTATGTAACTGTCCTGGGTACAGGAAGTGACAACAAACATTGTTTATGTTCATAATCAATTGATAGGTAGATTATATAGCGATATTTTCGTAGCATTAATATGTTGCTCACAAGTTGTTGCCACATATTTTAACTGCATTTCACTCATCGTGATATCATTTCACTCATTGCTTGAATTTGATTTTCCTTTTTATCATTATAGTTAAGTATAGTTAATGATGACCTGGAAACCTGCAGTTTCCAGTAGCGCGCAGGGGGGGGGGGGGGGAATATGTGGTGTCTGCCCATGCACACCACATGTTAGATTTATTGAGTTTGAGTTAGTGCTGATAAATGCGGCACTATTTGGGATATTGAAAATAAGGCGCAACGGAAAATGACACAGAGTTGTTGTTGATATGTGAATAGCCAAGGTGAAGAAAAACCTTGAGCTTTGTGACAGCTGTGTTTTGGCTGTGTTTGCTTTTAAGTTCCAGTAGGAACCTACTACGAAGTGTTTACCTTCTGACAGGAGATGGTTTGTACAAGAGCTCGAATACTCTTGAAATAAAATTAAAATGTGTGGAGAGAGTTAAGAAATAAGGATTAATTGGGACGAACGAGTATGCATGCTACAAGGAATATCAGTTATTAAAAGATGTCGAATTCGTTTCAAAAGAAGACTGTTTTAGTTCCTCATTGGTCAGTTAAAGAACCTGCATGTGTGTTGTGAAGTATGGAACAAAACTATGAAAAGTGAGAGATTTTACCCGGGATGTAACGGGGTAACGAGCATTATTATGAGCAACCGCCGGGGCAATCAAATATACATTAACAAAATCAACATATACATTAACTGTGGACAGGGGTAGCAATTTACCGGAAATAATAATAAACAAACACAAAATATATTCGAACAGCGCCCCACCACAATATGTTACAACAGTTTCATACTCGACCGCCACATCTGCATCCTATCTTTGAAGCTATTGACGAATCTGTTGATCGTCGCTCTTCTTTAGCTGTTATTCAGGAGGAAACTTCAGATTTTTCTGATAGTGGTGAACCAATACTTTCTTTGCCTGATATCCATCTATTGGCTACTGAAAGTTGGAAAGATGTTTCCATTGCTTCTATTCTATCATTTGATCAAAAAGAACAGATCTCTGACGTACTACAATCTTTTTCTGCTGTGCTTACGGATGTTCCTGTGCATACAGATATCCTTCAACATGATATCGTGTTAACAGATTTCAGACCTATCAAACTGAAACCTTATCCTATCCCAATTCATTTGCAATCTCAGGTGCAAGAAGAAATAAAACACATGATTAAGTTAAACATAATTAAACCGTCTAATTCATGATATAGTTTTCCCATGGTTTTGATCAGGAAAAAAAAGACAAATCTATTAGAATTTGTATAAATTTTAGACGTTTAAATGCGGTCACAATTCAAGACGCTGAGCCTTTGCCCATGCTTGAATCATTTCTTGATAGATTATCTACTGCTACTTTCTTCACAACGTTTGATCTATCCAAGGGATATTGGAAAGTGCCATTATCTGACAAATTTAAGCCTTATACAGCTTTCGCTACACCTTTAGGTTTGTTCCAGCTTAATTACATTTCTTTCGGTCTTGTAAACGCTCCTGCTACCTTTGTTTGCATGGTGTGTAGACTATTCTCTGATCGTGAGGATTTGATTACCTATATAGATGATATGTGTCTGTTCCATCATACTTGGAATGATCATGTCAACGGAATCCATTCTTTGTTGAATACATTACGCTTTCACAACATTACTGCTAGACCTACTAAAACCAGAATAGGTTATATGTTGCGGGGCTTTATACGATTCACTTCTTTTATTGTTGTTGCGGCCCCGTCTTCTATTTCAGTGGTCGTTGTGGAAAGCCACCGTTCTCATTGATTCAATAAGCTTCTTAGTTCTGGTCATTTGATTCATTAATTCTTGATCGTGCTATTGTTGGAATAGTTACGCGAATGTGAGTTAATACTTTCTGTCTGTCACAAGGTTTGAACTCAGTATCATAATTGTTGAATTTGTAACTTCAATGAACGTGATAAGTCTCTTCTCGAGTCCACACAATTTTTAATATACATTTCAAACAGTAGACAGTCCATGGAGGTTGATTATGAAAACATTATAT
The DNA here is from genome assembly GCA_024509875.1 of Oreohelix idahoensis. Taxonomy (NCBI): domain Eukaryota; kingdom Metazoa; phylum Mollusca; class Gastropoda; order Stylommatophora; family Oreohelicidae; genus Oreohelix; species Oreohelix idahoensis. The sequence continues at coordinate 58,096 of JAMPIV010009459.1, read as the reverse complement.
ATTAGAATTGAATCATACATCATAAATGCTATCCATGCATTATAGTCCTGGTCCAATAATATGCAACACTATAGTCAGAACGTCGTAACTATATGTACGCGCGGTTGGGACATCCAACGGCCGACAATGAGATTAGACGTCTGGCGATATAAAACGAATGTGGACCATAATTTCATCCTTCCTTGACTTTAGTTAAAATTACTAACCTCGATACATTCCTCTCTTCATAAGAATATCGGACTGACCCATGTCCGTACTGCAATAACATATGTGCGGCAATATCATGCCTACCACTGGAAGGATTATAGGACACGTCTTATCCGTTTGACGGTCATCTAAGAAAAGGGTGTGGTAACCTAGTCACGGTGCGTGACATACCAACGCATACACGTCATAATCAATCGTGTGTATCGCGTACACTAACTAACAATTATTTACATTATATTAAACGTAGTCACCTATTAATCTTATGCTGTTAACCTCTAGCAGACCATGCCAATAAAATACCTTAACAATTCCCTGTCCACTGGGGGAAAAAAAAATCTATTAGATAGATTTTTTTTAACAAAAACCCATCTGAAAAAATACCAATATGTTAACAATATCAAAAAAAAAAATTTAACGAGATTGCGGCATATGGCCTACGACGTTCTGTCTAGAACCAATGTCGTGGTCATGTCGACTAACCAATAGTCATGTAATATATTCATTATTTATATCATAAATAAATATAAATGGTAATAAGAACTAAAAGAGAATGGTAATGTCGATCTCTAATTAAATAATTAATTAACTTAAAATATGTCGTGATAAAATGTCATGTCAGACTAATTTAAAGTGTTAAAATTAAACTAAATAACTATACTAGGTATGGAATAAGAATAAGTTGTTGAAAATCTAATGTAAGAAAAATGAGAGGATCTGTTAAAGAAAGACATAATAACGAATAAAGAATAAATTAGAGAAAGAAAAAAAATGATGTATAAATTTAACTAAGTTATGTGTGTTGAACATCAAGTAAGTGTAGTATTAAGTTATTAATACCTTTCTAACTAATTTAAACAATAGTATGCAATATAATCATGTAATTCTAAGAATATAATCAAAGAATTATGTGAGTTTTCTTTTCTTTCTTTCATTTTTTTAAGTTTCATTCATTTTTTTAAAATTCAACTCACTTGTCATTTTAATGTGGATTAGTTTTAAAGAATAAATTAAAGTAATTAACATTGGATATGAAGATCCATTCGTAGTCTTGATCCTTGAATTTCCATTAGACAAAATGTTCAAGTATTCTGAATCACGTTATATAACGAATTAGTTCGACTGGAATGTCATTTATTTTCTCCGAAGTGTTTTGAAACAATGTTGTGACAAATGTAAACCAGGAAAGTCCCGGTGTAAAGACGAATATAGTGTCAATTGATTGCAGTCACTTTGCGTATAATTTGCCTATAGAAAGCAGCTGAGTAAATGGTTCATTCATGTGTCAAAAAGCAACGATGGTGCTATGTTCTTTGATTAAGTTTCTCTGTACATAGTATTGTCTTTGCGACAAACAACGTAAATTAGGAATCGACATCATTAGGATTTCGAGATAATGTATCTGCCAAGATGTTGTCGGATCCTGTGATGTACTCGATTGAAAACTCGAAGGGTTGGAGGAGTATAGCAAATCTGGTCAATTTTGGACTCTTGTGATTTGCTCGTTGTAGTGATGCTACGGCCCTTTGATCGGTTTGTACTACAAAAGGGGCTCCCAGTAGGAATTTTTCTAGTTTGGTTATCGCCCACACGACGGCTAAGAGTTCGCGATCAACCGTAGAGTACTTCACTTCTGGTGGTTTCAGTTTTCGTGACACGTACAAGTTTGGATGGAGGATGTCGTCATGGTATTGGAGCAAACATGCGCCAATTCCGTAGTTACTCGCATCTGTACGAAGAATGAACTTTTTAGAAGCATCAATTAATCTCAAAATAGGTGGATTTGAAAATATAGAAATTATTTGCCGAAAAATTCTGTCACATTCGTCAGTCCATGTCACTTTCACTGGCATGTTCTTCTTTAGTAATGAGGACAATACAGCAGTGATGGATGACAAGTTAGGTACGAATCTACTGTAATATTGGACTAGACCTAACAAGCTTCTCACTTGTTTCTTCGTTTGAGGAACGGAAATGTTTAAAATTTTTGAAACTGTACTGGGTAATGTTCGGATATATCCAGCTCCAATAATGTGACCCAAAAAAGTGATCTCATGAAATGCTACCTGTAATTTTGTAGGTTTAGCAGTTAACTTGTACCTTCTCAAGGTATCAAAAACGTATCCAAGACCCAAAAAATGTTCCTCAAAAGATGAACTAAACAAGCATATGTCATCTATATATGTAATAATGTCTGGTCTACCTGAAAAAATGTGTCGCATCATGCGAACAAAGGTAGCTGGAGCGTTAACCAGCCCAAAAGGCATCACGTTCCACTGGTATAGACCTAGCGGAGTTGAAAACGCTGTGTAGTATTTTGCTTTTTCGGTTAGTGGTATCTGCCAATAACCTTTAGTTAAGTCTATCTTAGTAAATATAGTTGCTGTCGATAGACGTGGCAGTAAGTCATCGAGAAGTGGATGTGGTTCGCTATCAACTATCGTTTGTGCATTTAATTTTCTATAGTCGACGCATAGTCTAATGTTATTGTCCTTCTTTCGGACAATAACTAATGGAGAAGAAAATGGGGAATTACTAGTTTCGATAATTCCTAAAGATAACATCTGTTCAAGTTCCTTAGTAGTTTTAGTAAGAAAGTGTATAGGAACAGAATAAGGATGTACCCGAATTGGAGTATCCTCGTTAAGAGTGATGTCATGATTAATGACTGATGTGCGACCTGGAACATCGGTCAACACATCTGGATAAGATTGTAGCAGATCAGCAATCTTTTGATGCTGTTGCGGTGTAACCGACGAAGAGATGGTTACGTCCCGCCAAGATTCGCTAGATTGTACTACAGGTACAGGTAAAGCTAACTGTACCTCAGGAAAAGAAGATTCTTCTTCCTGGATAACGGATAAATTAGAATAGTGACATGTAGGTCTGAAAGTGTCATCTAATTCATGAAAAATAGCTTGTAGATGTTCAGGTCGAGTATGAAATTGCTTGAGCATATTTATGTGAAATATTTTGTGATGTCCCTTAATGTCCAGGACATAATCAACATCAGAAATCTTATTGATAACCTGGTAAGGACCATTCCACGAGATTAGTAGTCTATTATTGTTATGTGGCAATAACACATAAGCTTGATCTCCTGGAAATAATTGACGTAATCGTCTATTACTGTTTTGGAAAGTTCTAGCTTTCTCTTTCGCAGCCTCAGATGAAGCTGTTGCCATTTGACAGGCATCAATAATGTTATTCCGGAGATTAATTACATATTCATAGGATGACTGAGTGTCCTGAGTCATCTCAGAATCGATTAATAAATCTTTTATCAGTCCCATAGGACCTCTTGGAGGAGCGCCAAAGACTAAATGAAACGGAGAGAAGCCAGTTTGTTCATTTGGCACCTCTCGATAAGCGAATAACACCGCTGGTAGCACTCTGTCCCAGTCCTGTGGATGGTTAACTGTAACTTTATGTAGCATTTGTTTGAGTGTACGGTTAAGTCTTTCTACAGCACCATTACTCATTGGGTGATAAATGCTGCTGAGGTTTCTATCTATTTGCCAAGTCTTCATTACCTCCGTCATAGTCTCAGATATAAATTGAGAACCATGATCTGACAAAAGTTTTCTAGGAAAACCTACTCTAGAAAAGATCAAGTGTAGTGCATCAGCTACATCTGTTGTGGTGGTTGTTTTTAATGGGATGGCTTCTGGCCATCGTGTGCATAAATCGATGCAAGTGAGAATAAACCTATGTCCTCTGGCTGATGGTAAAAGTGGGCCAATGATATCAATGGCCATTTTGTCGAAAGGTCTCACCGATATATCACAAGCCTGAATAGGCGCCGTGTGAAAGGCTCCCCGTGCTTTCACTTCTTGGCATATCGTACAGGAGCGTACGTACTGTGAAATATCTCGTGATACTCCCGGCCAAAAAAAAGAAGATAATACTCGTGAACGTGTACGAGTATAACCCATGTGACCTGCACACTTAGAATCATGTGCATGTTGAAGTATGTACCGCCTAAAAGCAAAAGGTACCATGACTTGTTGTCTTATCTGAGTTTTATCCATAAAACATCTTAATAAAATGTCATTTTTAATACTAAACCACTGACTATAATTTATGTTCCTAGAAAGATTGTCATCTTTGTTGACCAGCGTAAAAAATTTTGTTAGTGACCTGTCTTCCCTCTGTTTTGCAGCAAATGATACTCGGTCAATAGCAGAATGAATCTCGATATTTTCATGATCATTTGTTTCCTTGTTTTCCGTGTCTATAGTCTCTAATTGTTTTGTATGTGCTCTGGTTATTGCTGCATTTCCGATGTATAGATTATTTTTTTCCCATTGAATAATCTCATCTGGTGTGCAATCTTTACTCCCGTGTATGCATCCCACCATAAGGTCGGCAATTGGGTTTCTTAACATGCATGCTTTAACATTGCCTGTGAAGAAAGGTGTGTCAATGTAAATAATAGCTGTTGGATAATATTCTATGGTTCCCCCAAAAGTCATGCACCTGACATGTTCTCCAGTTGCACAATTTGGATGAACAAGTGTCTGACGGATTCCGATCGTGGTCGATCCCGAATCTCTTAAGACTGAGACGATGGATCCATTAACTTTTCCTCTGTTGAAGATCAGTGATCCTGTTCCGTCATTGACTGCTAGACTGACTTCTGGTAGAATATGACCGCAGTTCAGAACTGTCTCTTTTGCTTTCTGAAATATAAGATTACATGTTGGGCAACTATTTGCCACGTTATAATTCATTGCAAAACAAGTAGACGATGACTGTATTTTGTTATCAGTAGTTGAACTCTGAACCCTAGGGGTTGTAGCAGTAGTAACAGCTGCCCCTGTATTATGGTTATAAGTTGTCGATCTACGAGAATGAGAACGATGACGAGAATAATTAGATGAATTATCCCGTTGTCCTCTATTGTAACTGTTATCTCGATGTCTCGAGTTATAATTATCGCTATTGTTCCACTTGTAATCATTATTATAGTTATATGATCGATTATAACTTGAGTTACGTGGATTACTGTTATTTCTTGACTGAGGTGAATAGTTTCTGGTTTGTTGTCGTCCTCTATTAAAGTTATTGTTAAAGTTATTCTGTCCCTTATGAAAATTAATGTCATAGTTTCCTTTGAACCTACCCCTGTCTACACTGTGTGTTCTAGGTTTGTTATGATTATGATATGCCATATTGGAGGCTACAGGAAGTGGTTCTCTTATCAATGTGCCAGAAATATTAGCATTCGGATGAGCTGTGCAGTAATTTAAAGAAATTTTTTCTAACTCATCAATAGATTCTGGTTTTCTTTCTTGCAGATAAGCAAAGAATGGTGGGCTGACAGACGATAATACTTTATCCCTCAATAACAAATCGACTAACTTGTCGTAGGATTTGTTGACACCTGCCAGTTCAACCCATCTGTTAAAAGTATTGCGTATGTTAGCAATAAAACCTGTGAAATCTCTATTGTTATCTGGCAACAAACTTTTAAAACGCAATCTACATGCCTCTTCGTTCAAGTGGAAACGACGTAGTAACAACGTCTTAATGGCCTCATAGTCTGTTGATAGTGTTGGATCTATATTTTGTGCTGCACTTGCAGGTTCGCCATCTAGAAATTCCTTAAGTTTCAGTGCCCATGCCGCTTTGTCAAGGTTATTCACCTTACATATGTCCTCAAAGCGCGCGAGCCACGATGAAAGGTCATCTACGTGTAACTTGAATGGAGGCAGCTTAAAGTAATAATTACCTTTAAGTCGTGTGGATGAAGATCCAGATTGAGCAGTATCATTTTGGGTTGCTGCAGCGCCCTGTGAATTAAGTTTTGCTGTTTCTAATTTAAGTCGTTGCAATTCCATTTCTTGCTGCAGTATGATTTCTTGTCGTTTCAATTTATTCTCTTCTTCAATCCGTAGGATTTCATCTCTTGCTATCTTTCTTTCTTCTTCTTGTCTTAATTCTGCCTTCTTTTCCGCCTGTTTTCTTTCAAGTTCTTCCATCTCTGCTTTAGCAATGGCTTTCTTTTCCTCCTCTTCTGCCTTATATTTTGCAAATTCAGCCAATGCATAAGCCTCGAGAAGTTCTCCTTTTTTCCCAAAATCTTTACCATTTTTAATAAAATAGTCTAAGTTAAGCATCTTGACGTTAATATTGTACGTAATGGTTATGTAATAATCACCAATAAATTTTAAGTAATTATTATACTTATTCAATTTATGAATAGTCGATATAAACAATCATAATATTATTGAACTTAATCTGGGAATGTTCAATTTAATTAATTGTAATATTATCTAACTATTATTTGTAGATTCCATACATAGACATACTATGTTGGGAAAATATTACATATATACTCGTTAATATATCATAAATAGTTATGATATTTATCTATTTCGGGTGCTGAATTACTATCATGCACCTAATAATAAATAGTATTATTCCTCAAGTATTATATCATTCAGTCAGTGATATGTGCTAAGTAAATCATTTAGTAATGGAAAAAATGTACCAAATAATATACACTATGTCCTTTATATGCAGGACAGACTAAAAAGTCAAATTATTTTATAAATATATATTATTATTATATTATGCCTTAATCATGAGCTATAAAGTGCATCGCCCATTTCTTGGACTACCACTGCAAATTGGTGCAAAGTCCCTAATTCTCCTTAAAAGTCATTAAATTTTAATTATATTCATATACACTCTTATTAAGCAAGAAATTATATTATTAGTGTTAAATCATGAACAGATGAAATGAGGACATACGATACGATGGGTAAACCAAGGATAAACAAACCATATTATCACGAAACAAGACGTTTCTACAATAAAAATTGATATTATGAAACCAAATCTGCAAACCGGAAATATAGAGTAGGGTGAAGGTTAACTGAATATAGAGTTAAATCTGCGTACACAAAAATTAATGACGCAAACATGGACTCATTGACGGTTATACAAAAAAAAATGAACTGAATAATAGCAAGATCAGAAAGAACAAGATAGATTACTAACATTGTTACCAAACTAAATAGAATTTAAACTGAATACGATAAAATACACCGATTATTTCACCAAACTAGACATCTAACATATACTGTGAATTAAATGCAGTCCCGAACGAAACAAGCCCCGGAAATGTCATCGACGCGTTCTCCGCGAAATGCGATTTAATTCACTACCCTAAAGACCGTTCAGAATGAATATCGGCAATCCGTAGAGCCATAATTTATTCATTCTGAATCTCCACTCCAACCTCCCACAAATTAGGCACAGCACAAACAATGAAAACAAATATAACGTGCATATAAAATATATAGAACGGACATGCCTGCAAAATGTGAATTAGACTCAGTGATGTTTCTTATGAATGACAACAGTCACGAACTGAGACTTATCTTTTAACCCGTCGTCCGATGCGATCTTCACCAACGGCCTAGACTAGAGGATAGGACTGTTTGCTCCTTGTTGGTAAATAATGTCTTTTCAATCCTATGATCTACTGAGAAGTTGTATTCTTGAATGAAACATTAGGTGAGCTGGCATCGTCCTTCGATCGTTGGCTTGTACACGGAATATTGTGACGTCACTGATTTTTGCATAGTTACACAAGCCACGTCATGTTCGGAATCATGTGACTTGAACGTTTTCTTGTAATCGTAAACAGTCCGTGAAAGTATGTAAACAAGAAAAATTTCTTTCTTCCTTCGTTCCCCAGCAATGGCAACCACTTTGTTGCGGGGCTTTATACGATTCACTTCTTTTATTGTTGTTGCGGCCCCGTCTTCTATTTCAGTGGTCGTTGTGGAAAGCCACCGTTCTCATTGATTCAATAAGCTTCTTAGTTCTGGTCATTTGATTCATTAATTCTTGATCGTGCTATTGTTGGAATAGTTACGCGAATGTGAGTTAATACTTTCTGTCTGTCACAAGGTTTGAACTCAGTATCATAATTGTTGAATTTGTAACTTCAATGAACGTGATAAGTCTCTTCTCGAGTCCACACAATTTTTAATATACATTTCAAACAGTAGACAGTCCATGGAGGTTGATTATGAAAACATTATATATTAGAATTGAATCATACATCATAAATGCTATCCATGCATTATAGTCCTGGTCCAATAATATGCAACACTATAGTCAGAACGTCGTAACTATATGTACGCGCGGTTGGGACATCCAACGGCCGACAATGAGATTAGACGTCTGGCGATATAAAACGAATGTGGACCATAATTTCATCCTTCCTTGACTTTAGTTAAAATTACTAACCTCGATACATTCCTCTCTTCATAAGAATATCGGACTGACCCATGTCCGTACTGCAATAACATATGTGCGGCAATATCATGCCTACCACTGGAAGGATTATAGGACACGTCTTATCCGTTTGACGGTCATCTAAGAAAAGGGTGTGGTAACCTAGTCACGGTGCGTGACATACCAACGCATACACGTCATAATCAATCGTGTGTATCGCGTACACTAACTAACAATTATTTACATTATATTAAACGTAGTCACCTATTAATCTTATGCTGTTAACCTCTAGCAGACCATGCCAATAAAATACCTTAACATTATACTGAAATTTCTTTTCTTGGTCATAAATCAGGAGGTGGGTTTCTCAAACCTGAAGATTCTACTGTTTCTAAAATTCTGAATCTTGAAATTCCTCGAACAAAAAAACAAGTTCGAAGTTTATTAGGTCTCCTAAATTTCTATAGAAAATTTCTGCCTAGTTTTTCGGATATGACTTCAGTTCTGTCTGCGTTGGTAAAAAAAGAACCCTCCAAATAAGGTAAATTGGTCGCATGCGTGTCATGTGGCTTTAAATTTGATTAAGATTGCCTTTTCGAAATCACCAATTTTGAGGCTACCTGACATTCGATATCCTTTCGTTCTCAGAGTGGACGCCTCAAATACAGCCATAGGCGGAACATTAATGCAGGAATTTGAAGGCCACATGCACCCTACTATGTATGTGAGTCATAAGCTATCACCTACGGAGCAGCGATATCCCATTGTTGAGAGAGAGTTGCTGGCTATCGTTTTTTCGTTCAACAAACTCCAGAGGTATTTGATGGGAGCTCGATTCACGTTGGAGACAGATCAAAAGGCCCTGTCGTATCTACAGACTGCTAGATTTACCAACCAGAAAGAAGCTAGAGCCTCGCTTGCCCTACAAATTATATGACTATACCATTAAAGCCATAAAGGGAAGTCAAAATGTATTAGCGGATGTGCTTTCTGCCAATGTTACAAGCCCAGATAATACACATAACTCAATCTAGCACACATACGTACATGGTAATGTCCTGTTCAAGAACTTATTGCTTGAAGAGTCACATAATCGCAGGACACTAATTAGATTGTACAGTGATCACGTTGCTGATAGAAGAAAGCGGCTCGCACAGCAACACGATGATAATGTATCCTATAAAACGCAACATCAAGTGACATATCGATGAACTCATGACACTTCGTGTAAACACCGTGACGTCATGACAGTATTCATTGTCAAGCTACAAACTGTCAAACACAGCTTGTGTATTTGATTTAAAATGGTATCAGTTCCAAACAATTTTGGATACGCACTGGTTTTGGTAAAAAAGAAATCTTTGTACTACATTTCAAGGGACATAATTCAAAAATGAATGTCACACAATTCTCAAAGGGAAGTAACACGGATATTTAAGATGGAACGTATTTGTGATGATTCACTACAATGTTTAATGACGTGTGGATTCTTACGGACATATTATTGAATTGACATCAATCATGGACATGATCGACGATGGATTTCAACGTACAACTTTTGACATTGGATAAACATTTATAAAGTATTCAATTGACATTGCTTTATATACTCACACTATTCTATATGATATTGGAAAGTGATTAATTTAATTGCACTACACATTGTTGAGTTCCAGACAAAATTTGTCACACTCACACTAAACTTTGAAACATTGATGAGCTATTACGCCATTCTATGATTTAGGGATACAACACATAGGCATTATGTAACTATTTGCCAACATTAATGTGTTACCTACATAATTTCCTCACATCTCCTGTTATGAATATGATATATTAATAACATATCTGTTGCTGTCGTTTTTGACGGTTTCATAAGACGTAAATCTATGTAATATTTTTTGATGAACTAAGTTAGAGAACTGTATGTTAACTCCCTGGGACAGGGTGATTTAGGGTTATCTTCCCTTTGTTAGTCATTGTAGTTGACCTGTCTTAAGACGGGGTTAGCTGTCTCAGATCTGTTCTGTCTACGCATGCACAGGGTTTTAAGCGCGAAACGGGGAACTTCCGTCAGGGAGATTGATGAGCTGGGTTCTGACCGGACGAGTATGTCCGTTGTTCTTCTCTGCATTTTCTGGGGGAAAGATAGTCTTCAGTGCGACTGTGATGTCAGTGATTCTCCCCAGAGTTTTTCTGTTCGTCAAGAATGACGACAGTTGTTATTAGTGTATTTCTTGGATTCTGGCAAAGGTAAAAAGAAACTTTATTATTATGCCTAAGTTGCAGAACATTTTGTGAACCTGTGAGTGGAGCTCACAGTTCTTTGTTATACAGAGTCCATTATGTGTGCTCGATGGAGCCAACTTAGACTATTCGTCTAACTGTATTACAGAAGCCCAGTGGAGAGATATTATTATTAAAACCGCATGTTGGCGGTATATTTCGGCATGGGTGGTTATACCTGCCTATGAAGTATACACAGTTGTTATAGAGGCCCGTCATTACGGCCGCCATCTTTGAGCAGAAGAAGAAGTGTCTGGCGTGTGAAACCAGATGAAGTCTTGACTTTTGTTATACAAGTTCATAGACTTTGATATTGATCAACTGGATCCGCCTTCATCGTGCGACATATTTGTTGAAAGGCTACCTGACGTGTTTAGTCAGGGCCCTGAGCTACAGTAAGAAAGAACGTATATTGTCAAGCCAGCTTTACTAGCATCTTACACATGAGCTATCCAAGATTTATGATGCTAGATATGAATGTTCATTACCACACATGAAATGTCCATGACCCATGTACAATTGACTGTTTCGTCTGTCAACGTCCGTCCAGTAATAAATGTTTGAAGAAAGTCATCGGTATTACCACATTTATGACTTCTACTTGTGGTGGAGTGAGATTGGTGTGCAACTGCATAAGAGCCTATACGACCTCGTGTGCACGATCTACTGATGTCTATATACACACCTACATTCTCAACCACACCCTGTTTCAAGCATTACACTCCTGAGAAGCTGTACATTGTTTACGTGTATGTTTTGTGACACCCTGTCAGTGCCTCAGTATTTGGTGACCCAAATACGCAACACTGAACTGTCCAGGTGATCAACGACACGCCCACTCAGCGACTCTTCAACACGGTACAAATACCAGATTCCACATGAGCAAACAGACATTAACATCTGGTGGGTAAAACAAGCAGTTACATCTGGTGTTTACATCTTTACATCTGGCAAATAAGCTTGTTACATCTGGTGGACCAGATTTGTGGGTCTTTCAACATATCATTATGGAGTGTCAGCTACGCAGCGAACAGTGTTAAGTAGGTCAAAGCCTTATACTGCTACATGGACCACAGCTGCTTGTGAAGTCAATTTACGCTGTACAACACTTTGACAGTCGTCAATGGACATACATGTTTACATTCAAGTCAAGTTGTTTACGTTCAAGTCAAGTTATCTACGTTCAAGCTCAGGTTGTAAACATTACAAGCTATTGTTTACATGCTAAGTCTACACATATCGACGTTGGATCTTCCGATCTCAACTGATGTCGAGAATGATTTAATGTAGCTACACTTTGGAGACTTCTACCTGTTGGCAAGTTACGGTGACCTTCAACGGTGGATCGTCTGCCATTGTTGTTTACAGTTGTATTGCATTGAACTGCATCTTTGCGGTGGTTGAGAATTGTGCTTAAGATAAGTGGCCCGTTTAGGTGTTAAACTGTGCCTTTATTTATGTTCAACTGAGCCTTCCTCTACACACATTCTTTATATTGTGTATTTACATATTACATGCATTCTTTGTTTACATGTTCTTTGTTTACATGTTGTGTTAGTGTGTATATTGCGGGTTGGTTGGGTCTGGTGACTCCTTTAGAATATACCACGTGACAGAGGTTCTACTGAGAGTGTTTTCTTTAGGGACTGTGCATATTTATCACAGCGGAAATTGCAAGCGACGTGTGTTGCTACTTTTCATTTTTTTCTTAGCTGTGACGAGATGTGTTAGTGTCGTTTTCATTATTTTTTTTCCATTCTTTGATTTTTTTATTTGTTTTGTTTGTAATTGTCTGTTCTCTCTTCCTTTCATTTATTTCTATACATCTTTTTGTTTATAACAGTGTTGTCATTTGTTTTGTTTAATTTTTCGCAGTTATCACTGCAATTTTTTGCAACATTATATTTAGTTAAGCTTTATTTTTGATTTGACTTCTGCGAACGTTTTCGGTTGTTCTATATTCTTGTCTTTGTATTGTTATCGTATACATGTTTATTATACACAGTCTATATATACATACATGGTCATAGGCTATTATTATTAATATGATGCACTTTTCAGACAGAGGTTATGAATGATGATATTATTATTAAGAAACAAGGTGATTATACAAGTTTTTGATTAAAAGACTTGTCTCCTACGGAGTTTGGGATAGAATAAAGTGAAGTGAGTATACAAGTCTAGTATTACAGACTTGTCTCCCATTGAAGTTGGGATAAGTTAATTTATTTAATTTTTCAGGTCTGATCTCACATTATTAGACAGAATGTCTACATTAGATTTCTTTATTGAGCAAGGGAAATCCCTTGGCAAGACTGGTGAGAAATTGGAAGAATTTGCGACTGTTTAATATGCCAAGGCACTGAAGTCGGAGGAAAAAAGACAGAAAATACAAGCTGAACAAAAGAAAGCAGATGCTGAGAATGTAAGATTGCAAATGCAGACAGATGAAAGGAAATTCCAGATGGAAGAGAGAAAACTTGAAGCTGAGAATAAAAGATTAGACAGAGAAGCTGAAGAGAGGAAACTTCAAGCTGCTGCTAAAGAGAGAAAACTTGAAGCTGAGAATAAAAGATTAGACAGAGAAGCTGCTGCTGAAGAGAGGAAACTTCAAGCTGCTGCTGAAGAGAGGAAACTTAAAGCTGCTGCTGAAGAGAGGAAACTTCAAGCTGCTGCTGAAGAGAGGAAACTTCAAGCTGATGCTGAGGAAAGGAAAGCGAAAATAGAACATGAGGAAAAACAATTAGCTTTGGAGTTGGAGAAATTAAAGGTGATGAATATGAGTGCTCCTCGGGCAACTGCGGGTAAGATAAAGGAGAGTACTTATAAAGTCAAATTACCCCATTTCAACCCTCTAAAGGACGACATAATCTTCGACCTTGATAGGTTTCAATTAACATGCGTAGCGCATAAGGTAGATAAGGAACAATATGTCGGACAACTGATGGAGTTACTTGCAGGTGAACCATTAAGTACTGTAATGGCAGTAGAGGAACCTGATAGAACTAACTATGATGTTGTCAGGGCAACATTACTTAAAAGATATCAATTAAAAGAAGAAGATTATCGTCTTCGTTTTAAGACAATGCTACTAGAAACTGGAGTAGAGTTCTCTGACTTTATTACGAAGATACGTCTTACATTCACACGTTGGATTGAGCTGTCTAAAACAGAAAAAACATATGAAGCCCTTATGGACTTACTACTTCGAGATAAAGTTATGTCATCTGTCAATGAGTCTTTCTTTGCTTTTCTTCATGAGCGTAAACCTAAGAACATAAAAGATATGGAAGAATATTGTTGCCAGTACGTGACTGCACATCCCCATGCAACGGTTAGTAATTCTAAGGTGAAGGAAGAGTTGCCAGTTGCTTCTGCAGCACCATATGGCCCTAACTTTATGCATAAATTCCAAGGTGCTCAACACAATTTTAATAAGAAGAGCAATCGTAATTATGATCAGAATCAGGGTAACCCATCACATAATGGGTTTTCTACAAAGAACTGGAGGTGATCTGATAGTCCTCGTTATTTCGGGTCCAATAATTATGGAAACTTTCGAAGAGGTAGTCAAAATAGACACTATCAAGGCTATTCTTCGCGGGGACATCGGAACCAAACAGGTAGACACTATAATCAATGGGAAAATGACAATGGTGATGGTGGAAACTGGGATTCGAACCAGAACGGTGGTCATGGTAGATCAAACTATGACAATTTCAGAGGGAATAATAATCGTGGTAGATCTCAACACAAGAAAAAGAGATCATATCACCAGGGAAACTCTGTACAACAAGAGTCTCATGGTGCCAGCAATCATGTGAATGATAATAAAAACTCTAATGCTGTGACTTGTTCTGCTTTTGACTTTGGGAGAGCATTTCAATGCCCCCAATGCACAACATTATTCGAACCGACCACAGTAAGTACTTTAAGTTGGGGTCACCCTCTTCCCGCTCTGCCTGCTGCAGTTGCGCATGACGGGAGAGGATCGCTTGTCTTGCATAAAGGTCTTGTGGATAGTAATCCAGTCTCAGTGCTTTTTGATTCTGGGTGCACTACTATTGGAGTTAAGCAATCTCTGATAGATCCTTGCTGTGCCACGGGAAAGGTAGTTAAATGTGTAACATTTGGTGGCACTGTAGAAAATTACTCGACTGCTATTATTCACATTGCTACTCCCTTCTTTACGGGAGATGTCCACGTGTCTTCTACCTAATCCTATTGCGGATCTTATCATCGGTCGTATTCACGGGGTTAAGGAATGCACCCCGCAGCAAATTGCTGCCTGGGAAGAACGGAATATCCAAACAGCCAATGCAGAGTAACAAGAGCACAAGCTCTTATTCCTCAAACTTCATCTACTGAAGTTAATGAAATACATAGCCAAGAGGATCACTTGGTGATTTCGCATGACTCGTTTGTGAAACTACAAGAAAAAGACCCGTCTTTACAGAAATTCTTTCTTCTCGCTAAAAACGGTGATCCGAATCAGAATACTAATTGCAAATTATATATCACTATGAAAAATGGTATACTAGTGCGTATGGTACAACACTCAGACACATCGATGCATTCTCAAATTCTCGTGCCCAGAAGTATGAGAGCACTAATTCTTCAACATGCACACGATTCTCAGTGCTGGACACATGGGTTTTTCCCGAACTAAGTCGAGAGTTCTGGTGTCTTTCTTTTGGCAATTTGTCAATAAAGACATACGAATTTATTGTCGGTCTTGCAAAATATGTCAAGAGGTCAAATCTAGAGGTCCACGGCATGCTGCGCCTATTCAGGCTGCAGACATTCCTATTCGGCCGTTTCAGAAAATGGCCATAGATATCATTGGCCCTTTTAAGACTAAATCGGCCAGAGGACATCAATTTATCCTCACGTGTGTTGACATGTGCACGCGTTGGCCAGAGGCTATACCTCTTAAGAGCATTTCCACTGCTGATATCGAAGACGCTCTTTGGCTTATATTCTCTCGTTTGGGTTTTCCCGGGGAAATATTGTTAGACCATGGCACACAATTGATATCAGACACAATGTCGCAGGTAATGTCTACTCATCACATTAAAAGATCTTTGAGTAGTATTTATCACCCAATGTCTAATTGGTTAGTTGAGCGTCTTAATAGAACACTCAAGAACTTACTTGGGAAGATAACTGAGGATCATCCTCAGGATTGGGACAGGGTTCTACCCGCGGCTCTCTTTGCCTATAGAGAGGTTCCTAAAGAACATACATGATTTTCTCCTTTTGAACTTGTCTTTGGCGCGCGACCGCGTGGCCCTATGTCTTTATTGCATGATCTGATAACTGCTGATAATATCAGCCTTCTTGCACAAACCTGATCTCCAACAATAAAGAAGCTGCGAAGGCCAGGTTGGACGTTAGGACGACTTAAGTTTAATCAGATTACAAGCATAATCTTCATATGAGTATGTCATAGCTCTCATGGAAAAGATTATTGAAGCATGCAAGCTAACAACTTCCTCATCCGAATTTGCTAAGGAAAAGGCAAGGCTATTTGCTAATAAGAAGAGACGCCTACGTCAACTTTGTCCTGGAGACAAAGCGTTTGTTTTACTTCCTTCTAGGGAGAACAGACTTCTTATTACATGGAAAGGTCCATATACAATAGTCTCGAAAAGTTCCGATGTCGACTATGTTGTCGATATTGATGGAAGGCATAAAACCTTCCATATAAATATGCTTACGGAATATCATGAACGTCCAGACTATTTGCAGCCTATTTTCCAGGCGACGGACGATTCTCCAGTCCAAAAAGGTCATATCTCATCCCTGTCAGTTATACAGGATGAGGAAACTACTTTTTCGGAAGGTAATCTACCTCTTACCAACGGGCTGATCACCCGTTTGCCAGTCACTTTGATTACGGAAACAACGACGAACGGATTGATTTGTCGTTGCCCTAAAGACGCCATTATGCGTGATGGGAACAACGGCAAAGAAAATCTATTCGCTGTTGCCCTTAAGACGCCACTAGGCGTAATGGCCACTGACTGCTTTGCCGGTCGTTGGCTAAGGACGGAAGAAGAAGAAGAAGAATCTACCTCTTCCTGTGATTCCACTTACTTCTACGGAATCATGGAGAAACGTTACTGTTTCTTCTAATTTGTCTTTTGAGGAACAGCGACAAGTATCTTCTACGTTACAAGCATTTCAGGATGTCCTTACCGACATTCCTGGACACACAGATGTCATTGAACATGACATTATACTTACTGATCATAATCCGATCAGAGTAAGACCGTATCCTATTCCTATTCATTTTCAAGCACAAGTCGAGAAAGAATTGGATGAAATGATACAATTGAAAATAATTGAACCATCCACTTCAGCATACTCTTCGTCCATGGTTATTGTTCGAAAGAAAGACAATAACATACGTCTTTGCGTAGATTATCGCAAATTGAACCAAGTTACGAAGTTCGATGCTGAACCTATGCCTTTATTAGAAGATCTACTTACTATACTTTCTAACTCTCGATTCTTTACTAAACTTGACTTGTCGAAAGGCTATTGGCATGTTCCGTTAACTGAACGCGCTAAACCTCTAACTGCTTTCTCAACACCTAGGGGTTTTGTTTCAGTGGAATTTTATGCCTTTCGGGCTTATGAACGCCCCAGCTACTTTCATACGCATGATGCGTCGAATTCTCTCATATCGTTCAGATGTCATTGCTTACTTAGACGACATCTGTCTTTTCAGTAATACTTGGGAAGAACACTATTTGTGTCTAAATGAATTATTGTCTACTCTACGCGAGCATAATTTGACTGCAAAACCCTCTAAAGCCTATGTTGGGTTTAGTAAAATTTCTTTCCTTGGTCATCGTGTTGGTCATGGTCTATTGAAGACAGAGGACCAAAACATTTCTAAGATATTAAATATCTCTGTACCTAAAACAAACAAAAAACACGTACGTAGTCTCTTGGGATTAATACAATTCTACAGAAGATTCATTAAGAATCTATCCTCTATCATGGCACCACTTTCAACCCTATTGAAGAAAGGGTCTCCTAACATGGTGCGCTGGTCTCAAGAATGTCAATCTTCATTGGATCAGATTAAGAATTTGTTCTCATCCCCATCTATCTTAAGGCTATCTATTGCTGATAAGACTTTTGTTCTTCGTAGTGACGCCTCATCCACAGGGATCGGAGCGGCACTAATGCAGGAGTATTCAGGAACTCTGCATCCTGTAATGTATATCTCTAGGAAGCTAAATGCGGCAGAAAGGAATTACTCGGTTTTAGACCGTGAATTGTTGGCTATGGTTTGGTCAATCCTTAAGTTACAAAGATTCCTTCTTGGTGCGCATTTCATTGTGGAAACCGACCAAAAAGCTCTTACAGCTATTCAGTGTACGAACTTGAAGAGCTCGAGATCTACTCGATATGCTATTGCTCTTCGACCTTTTCATTTCACGGTACGAGCTATCCGTGGTCTGGATAATGTGATGGCAGACATACTGTCTAGATGCCCACATGAGTCCACTTAAGTCTTGTGTCCTAGATATTCTTGATACACTTCTAGACTTATGTCTCTTCAATATAACAATATATATTAACACATTTGTTGTCACCTTAGAGTGGTAAATTAATTGTTTTCTTTCTCTATTACCATCTTTGGTGTAATGGAGAAGGTTGAGTTGACATATGTAAAGGTCGAAAAAATTAATGCGGCCACAAGTAATACTTACACATGTATTAGTAATTATAGTACATTATAGCATGTTGCTAATTATGTCATTTATATTGTTCTCAGTGCAAACTAGTACAAGGTATGGAGTGCTTTTGAGAATCATGACGATGCCATATGTCACTTACATACTATTTTGGATGCTGCTTACGTTGATCTTCGGGATACAGCATTGTTTTTTGCACTATGAATGCCATCTTCTATTTGTTAAATTAAACACTTGTATTGTCATATGTATATAGAATGACTTTACAGATTTTGATTATGTCCATCCATCTGATAATATTGATTATATAGCATGAGACTTCGATACATTTATATGTTATTATGACTTCTCAATTTATGTTGTCATTCGCATTGCTATAACATTGCATTTTTTGATATGTATGTGATTGTGTTAGCATCGCCAGCAACTGAGATGTCTTTGATGGTACCTTCCGGATATATTTTCTCTTATCTTGTGAGGTGATTTTTTGTTCTCACTAGACGCTCTATTGTGCGTCGATTAAGTCTGTCATTAAGACATTATTTTGTGTTGTTTATTTTATCGGCGCATCATTCATGCGTTATGAGCATGTTGTATCTTGCTCATTGATGTATTTAAAAAAGAAATGTGTTCATTTTTTTTTATCCGGAGGGTGCGGTAGTCTGTTGCTGTCGTTTTTGACGGTTTCATAAGACGTAAATCTATGTAATATTTTTTGATGAACTAAGTTAGAGAACTGTATGTTAACTCCCTGGGACAGGTTGATTTAGGGTTATCTTCCCTTTGTTAGTCATTGTAGTTGACCTGTCTTAAGACGGGGTTAGCTGTCTCAGATCTGTTCTGTCTACGCATGCGTAGGGTTTTAAGCGCGAAACGGGGAACTTCCGTCAGGGAGATTGATGAGCTGGGTTCTGACCGGACGAGTATGTCCGTTGTTCTTCTCTGCATTTTCTGGGGGAAAGATAGTCTTCAGTGCGACTGTGATGTCAGTGATTCTCCCCAGAGTTATTCTGTTCGTCAAGAATGACGACAGTTGTTATTAGTGTATTTCTTGGATTCTGGCAAAGGTAAAAAGAAACTTTATTATTATGCCTAAGGGAGGGGCGCTAGCGTAGTGGTTACAACACCACTGTGGCGACCGGGTGATACAGGATCAAACCCGGGCGACGGCATTTGAGGATTTTTCGTCGACCGGGATTTGGACTGGATTAACTCGAGACCTGGCGAGGACATTTGAAGATGTGTCGTCGACCAGGGACTGGCGGCTCCTGAGCCGACCCAGCTGCAATGGGTACCTCCGAAATCGGCGAGTATTTGCCTGAATGGCGAGGGACACCTGTCTCTGTACAAGAAATAAAGGGATACTCACGTAAAATCAATGTCAGGTTAGACATAAAAATAATAACCTGAGATTTCGCCTCGAGTATTAGCGGGCGTACGAAAGAAAAAAAAATTATGCCTAAGTTGCAGAACATTTTGTGAACCTGTGAGTGGAGCTCACAGTTCTTTGTTATACAGAGTCCATTATGTGTGCTCGATGGAGCCAACTTAGACTATTCGTCTAACTGTATTACAGAAGCCCAGTGGAGAGATATTATTATTAAAACCGCATGTTGGCGGTATATTTTCGGCATGGATGGTTATACCTGCCTATGAAGTATACACAGTTGTTATAGAGGCCCGTCATTACGGCCGCCATCTTTGAGCAGAAGAAGAAGTGTCTGGCGTGTGAAACCAGATGAAGTCTTGAATTTTGTTATACAAGTTCATAGACTTTGATACTGATCAACTGGATCCGCCTTTATCGTGCGGCATATTTGTTGAAAGGCTACCTGACGTGTTTAGTCATGGCCCTGAGCTACAGTAAGAAAGAACGTATATTGTCATGCCAGCTTTACTAGCATCTTACACATGAGCTATCCAAGATTTATGATGCTAGATATGAATGTTCATTACCACACATGAAATTTCCATGACCCATGTACAATTGACTGTTTCGTCTGTCAACGTCCGTCCAGTAATAAATGTTTGAAGAAAGTCATCGGTATTACCACATTTATGACTTCTACTTGTGGTGGAGTGAGATTGGTGTGCAACTGCATAAGAGCCTATACGACCTCGTGTGCACGATCTACTGATGTCTATATACACACCTACATTCTCAACCACACCCTGTTTCAAGCATTACACTCCTGAGAAGCTGTACATTGTTTACGTGTATGTTTTGTGACACCCTGTCAGTGCCTCAGTATTTGGTGACCCAAATACGCAACACTGAACTGTCCAGGTGATCAACGACACGCCCACTCAGCGACTCTTCAACACGGTACAAATACCAGATTCCACACGAGCAAACAGACATTAACATCTGGTGGGTAAAACAAGCAGTTACATCTGGTGTTTACATCTTTACATCTGGCAAATAAGCTAGTTACAATATCATTCACAGTTACACAAAACTTTATTCATGTGACAAATTGTAGCAGTCACACACCTTATTGGTTATTTGTCTGCCTCATCTCATCTATTGTTGTTATATTATTATTAATGCTTTGCATTATAATGTTACTTTGAGATGACATTAAGAGACTACCGTTAAATGACAAGACAAATAGGTCTTCAGACGGTATGAAGGATGAGAATGCATGGACTGATATAATTATTTCGTATTTACATGTTGGCTGATATTGCTATGGTTACCTCACTTTGATGTTAAACTGTTTTATGTCATTTGTAGACAATGGTATTAGCATTTTTTGCTACTGTCCACACCTCGTGTGTTAAAATGTCTACTTTATGGCAGAAACATGGGTACTGTATAATTTCATGCTAGCAATGAGATTTGATGTTACCATCTGTTCACTATGGTGAAGTTTAACTCACACCCCGCAAAAAATGAAAACTGCGTTTTCATTATTTGACGGGGGGGGGAGTAGTTATTATGATTAAAACTCATAACATATCGATCTTTATCATATAGGTATCGATTGAAGATACCATGTTGTTGATGTACTGTATCCACGGGTTACCCGGAAGTACGTCATTGCCTTTTGGGGCAAGATTTGGCAGAAGTCAAACCGGTCTCAGCTTGGCAGAAGTCAAGGAGCATTCGAGGCTTTTTCTTTGAGTTCTTCGATGTAAACAGACGCATATTTGTTCAGCTCCTAGAATGTGTTATTTCTACAGAGTCCTAAAGTGTTTCAACATTTAGATCGCCCACATTCTTCATTGGGTCGATGCTAAAGATTTATATTGAGAGAAGTGTATGCTGTATTCTGATGTACGTGAGTTGGCACATTTAAATAAATTCTATGAAAATGTCGAGAACATCTTGTCATTAGCAGACTGATTAGCGGCGATGAAGACTGGCTAGGTTATGCCCTCGTCTTACATATATATATTGGATGAATTTAATGGAGCTTGTAATCTGATTAAACTTAAGTCGTCCTAACGTCCAACCTGGCCTTCGCAGCTTCTTTATTGTTGGAGATCAGGTTTGTGCAAGAAGGCTGAATGTAAAACTGTTACCGGCATATCTGCATGCCTTATCAATTGTTAAAGAAGGGACCTTTCCGAAGTACACCTTCAAATATAATACAAGGACTAACGATACAACTGAAGGTGAATTCGCTACAGTGGTCCTGAACTTACTGAGAAATATAAATCAAGGGATTGTAATATTCACGTCGTCTGGTCCACATTACTTGGGTGTTCATGGTAATGCGTGCACCTCTAGTACAGCAGCCAGGACTGAATGATTGAGACGAGACAGATGGACGATTAACTACTATGTATGCCTTGTATATGCATTGACTATGAAGATGTTTTCCTGAAGTAAATAAATGTTGAAGAAGATATTGTGGACCCTCTACCCGACGTCTTGTGTTCTTCGGCCAGTGATGTCCTGTGATGACCATACCCGTATCCATTCGTTTTGTCAGCATGATGCATGAACGTTTGTAATTCTGTATTCCACTTAAACCCAAACAACAAAGAGGAAAACCACATGTAACAGTCACTTCCTTTATTAATAAATGACTCCGTATAAAATACACAAAAAAGCAGCCCTATCGAGCTGCCTATTATATTGACATAAATGTTATGAATTTTAATCATAACACCTAGATTTATTTTCTCTAGCTGTGGAAACCACACATTAAACCTTGTAGGTGTTTACTGTGCTGAATCATGTAAAGAGGCAGTCAAGTACTTTGGAAAAATACAGCAAATGTACATATTATTTAGTAGCAGTCCTCAAAGGTGGGAAATCTTAAATCAAAATCTTCATGTTTCATTGCATGGGATGTCAAAAACTAGATGGTCTGCATGGATTGATTGAGTAAGATCAATTGCACATCATATGGGTGAAGTAAGAAAGGCTTTAAGTGAACTGGAATATCTCAAACTCCCTGCACAGGCTCGAATTGAACTTACTTCTATCCAGACATACATGTCAAAAATTGAATTTGTTCTAATGACACCCTGTGGGTTAAGTTACTTATAATAATCCACCAGACTAATGAAGCGCTGGTGATTTCTTCTGGCTAGTAGTGCGGAAAACCGACAACAGAGGTGACCCCAGACTCCGAATGACTGATGACTGATGATTACATCACATGTGCCTAAAGTGTATAATTTTTTGTGAGATATATGCACTTTGTTAATTGTAACCCAGGCAACTCCTTATTCGCGCCGTCCAGACACATTTTCCCAGTTTAATACCCGGAAGAATAGTGGTGATTTTTAATCATCTGCACTGAGCTACACTGTGTAATCGGGAATTTAATTCTTCTGAGAGATTAACATTGGCGAGTGGACAGCGAGAATGCGCCTGTTAATTGGCAGCCGACAAATGTACTTAGCAGAGGCATTTGTTTTTCTATTTTGTCTTAAAAGTTCGCGGAAGAAGCTAGTTGTGAATGAAAAGCAGGGAATCCACCCAACCGCCTAAATCGGACAAGTTGTGTGAAGAAGTGCCCTCATTAACATGAAGTGAAGAAAACCACAGCTGCAGGACCCCCTTTTTATCAGTTAAGTGCTTATAAAAAGGCACCAGCAACCGGACATCCTTTTCTGAACTATATCATCACCCTAAATCTCCGTGAAGAGAAAATTTGATTCCAATATCAAATTCACCAGCATTTCATTTATTTTAAACTGTTAATACTAATTGATTATTAAATTTGTTACTTGTTGTTTTAAAACAAAACAATAGTTGTTTATTCAGTTATTACATGTATGAAAGCAAACGTATGAGCCAGAATATTATATATATATATATATATATATATATATATATATATATATATATATATATATATATATATATATATATATATATATATATATATATATATATATATATGTGTGTGTGTGTGTGTGTGTGATTTAGAGACATAAATTTACCTTTAAATTGAGCTATACCATTATAAGAAGAAATAAGCTGAATTAACTAAGCTGAGGGCTTGAATGGGCTAAAAACCATTGCTTAAATCCTTCACAAAAGACGACGGACAGATATACGTTAACAAATGTTCAGCGCTAAGCAGCATTGTTCTTGACTTCTGGATTATCTTGTGAAGTCTCCCGTAAGGTAGAAGCGTCATTACCCTTCTATCTGTATCTCTGCAAAGAGTAATCTTGTGCAAAGGTAAACACCTTTGACGACCCATTTAGATACTCTTGAGTTTTGGCCACTGTTGGGCCATTACTGCAAAGCAGGGAAGACAATCGGGGAGGCAATCCGTGACATTGAGCTCCCCGCAGGTTTAATCCAGCGAAATTCCTTATGATGATGATGTAATGATGTCGATGACGATGATGCTGATATAATGATGATAATGATGATGATGATATAATGATGACGATGATGATGATGCTGATGATGACATAATGTTGATGATAACGATGATGATTATATAATTATGATGATAACGATGATAATGATGATGACATAATGTTGATGATGATAACGATGATGATATAATTATGATGATAATGATGATGATATTATGATGACGATGATGGTGATGATGATATAATGATGACGATGACGATGATGATGATACTTTAAATATGACGATGATGATAATGAATCTACATAAACTCATTCAAACAGAACGACTTTGAGCACACATTATTTGAACATATATCAAACGAACGATGTATTAGTACATCAGCTGTTCAAATGTTTTGGCCCCATCCACGAGAACAGTATGAATCATGTGACTCCATAGCTTTTTTCTCTTTCGTTTCCAAGTATCCAGAGTTATCCAGCGCGAAAATGAGAAAGTGGAAATGAGCGTATAATTGACCTCTAAACCCATATTACTGACTGTCTAAGTGAAACTTTCTGTCACGAACGGCAAATGTGCGCATTGACACGTGAAAGCTAAAGTGAACACCGATTAATAGAGCCCGCAGGCCTTCAGTTTTTTTTTGTTTTTTTTTGTTTGTTTGTTGGTGATACATTGACAATATTGGACTGGCATTCCTCCGCCGGATCTCTGTAAGGTCCTAATGCTACAAAATTGAATCTCAGTAGCAGGTCTGGCTTTGCCGCATTTGGCCTATCGCTGCGAGTGGTTTGACGTGTGCTCCCTTCCCCCGCCCCCTGTCGCCACACTTCAAGCTGCGAACGCTAATTAAATTCTACTGGAAAATTAACTAAAATTCGTGACTAAAATTGCTAATTAGTTTTAGATAGTTATTACTTACAAAACAAACAATACTATAACAGCTAAAACAGAGAAAGAATATTAAAAATAGGTCAAGCATTGGTTTTTGTCTTTTCTTATAAAAGATTAGCATTTTGTACTTTGGCCTGGGCGAACTGTCTCACATAACAAGGAAATTCGATCTTCTGGATAAAAAAATTTTCCTCGCCTGCTCTGGCGCTCTTAGCACCCAGGGTTGTTGCCCCGGTCGACCTGCCCTAAAGCCGGCCCTACTCTGTGGGATCAGAATAATGCAAATAAATTTCTATCACAGACAGACAATCATAATGCGATATTACGACTCAAATATCATCTGGGACCTAAAGTTGCAGCAATAGAGAATGCAGTCAGCGACCCATAGCTTGACTGCTTGCGTTAGGGTCAGCGAACCAGAGCTGACCAAGACCCTACTCCACCTCCACGTGGTGGTCCTGAAAACAGGCTGCATCACTGCAGTCTGGCTGAGAGAGTAGGGATCGAAGAGGGAAGGCAAACCCGGTCCCAAAAAATGCCATGCTGAAGTCGGATGTGTCGGCCGAAAGGCGCAGATATCGCAGCTCCGGTGTAAAAAGACACCACGCAACCAACGTCCTTTTCAGGACGAACGAGGAGGAAGAAATATCATCTGCACAACAAAAGGAAAGTCGGACAGACAGATATATGCCCATGTGGAGTGGGCAAATAAACAGTAGAAAATGCGCTGCAAGACTGTCGGTTCCTTGAGAGAAGCAGGGTGGCAGCGTGGCCTTCCCCGTCCCAGTTGAGGGAGAAACTGTATGGTGACGAGAGAAGCCTGAGACGAACTTCCAGTTTTAAAAGAGAGATAGATGTAATTATTTAAGAGCGAACAACGAAGAAAAAAAAAGATATTGTGAGATGAGAAGGACAATGGCGTTATATTATTAGAATGTTCGAACAGAAGAAAAGAAAGCAATGACAAAAAAAATAATTAACAAAAGAAAAAAGGCGAAGTAATAGAATTATTACTTCCGAAATATTGATAAAAATAACAACTTATCTTTAAGTAATAGAAAGTCGTGGAGTGTCGTTCCCATGTGTCTGTGATAAGGCAAAGAATATAGGTCTACTTCTCTCTCATGCATGACGTACAATGTGACTAATATGACGTTGTGTGTGACGATACGATTGTGCGATCTCACGTCCACTCCGTCAGTATCACTTTTTTCTTCATTTTTCTTAGCCTTTCACTCATCGCTTTTATTTGACATAAATTGTGCCCTTTCATTCATTATTATGTGGCATATTTTATGCACCATTTTTTTCTACGCTGAATCTAGTAGGGGAAAGTCTCTAACACTCCACTCCCCTACAGAAGTATTTGCTATAGGACTGTCTTTATCTTGTTTACCACTCCTCAGACGTATTTACATTCCGCCAGGTGAACTGTGGTATTATCGTAACAATTCCCAGTCATCAGACCGGTCACCCGCTTATCTCTCTGAATCCGTCTGACCACCTTTGGAAACGTGTCGGTCCAACATTTGACCCCAGTGAAAAGCTGCTGATCGCGTTGACACAAGCTTGTGTTGTGCGTACGATGAAAGAAGACAATATTGTCTGACCAGACACCTGTCTGGCGGAGGCACGCAGATAAAGGCCATAATTGAATAACATGTCGGGGTAGACATCTTGGCGGAAGATATTACGCCAGGAAAACATGGTCACAATATTGTGGGACGCAGATAGGTGCAGCCGGAACAATATAACATCTTATTATAAAGAGGTCACGCGTAAATATTAAAATTAATATTTTAAACCCGCGAGGGGATATTTAACACTTTCCCCACCCAAACAGTGCTAGAGAGATTTGATTGGTTCGATTTGTGGTGCCGGAATAAACAATGAATCCTATTGAAACATTCGGCGGAAACACCATCTGTCGGTGAACTGAGAGTTAGAGATATAATCTAGTGAACTCGGAAACACAGAACAGACAGCTTTGCAACTTCAACCGAGCAACTACCAAGCATCCACAAAGAGATGGATCGGACCTATAATTCCTATATCAAAAGTGACAGATCGACTGTATTTGGGCAACTCTGAAACCTTAAGAGTAAACCCGCATATTTAAATACACAGACTGTAAAACTTCAGGACCAGGACTTTGCATATTAGGACTGGAAACCTAGGAATTGAATCATCAGTCAGAAGATAAATAATATCCCAGACCAAGTGTATAGCGACGTTTTTGTGTTAAAACGTTTTTTACTGGATGAGGTAACCAGCCCCATGCCCAACATGGTGACGGATAGGACACACACTGAGGAAACCGGTTGATAGCATTACAAGGCAGTCCTTGTTCTGGAATCCACAGGAAAAAAGAGGCAGAGGTAGACCAAAAAACACATGGAGAAGAGAACTGGAAACAGGTGAAAATGATGAGGACAACATGGAAAGAACTTGAGCGGATGGCACAGGACAGGAAGACTTGGCATGTATTTGTTGAAGGCCTATGCTCCTTCGGGAGCTAAAGGGTATTGATTGAAGTGTATCACAGAACACCAGTCAAAGAGGAATTACTCATTTCCCAGGCCAAGTGATTCATAGAACACCGTCACAAGAGGAATTTCTCGGTCGAAATTGATTCGAGAGCATATGCACCAAAATTACTCGCGTCCATCTGAAAATCTGCGCAGAGATTGTGTATTCCCACAAATTTGGAGTAAGTTGTGAACATTTCTATTACAAGCGTGAGTTTAGCATGTTTTCTTGCTAGTGGATATATATGAGGCTGGCAACCTCAACATATGAAAATAGTATATTCATGAGCCACTACAGCAAGAGCTGGTGATTGTTTCTGACTAGTCGTGTGGGAAACTCGACAGCAAAGCGACCCCAGACTCCGACTGGAGCAGTGATGAGTGATGACTACATCATATGTGCCTACAGTGTAACATATTATCTTGTGAGATTTATGTACCTTTTTAATTGTAATTCAGGCAAATCATTATTCACGCACTCCAGACGTAATTTCCTAGTTAACGCTCAGAAGGATATTGGTGAATTTTCATCATATTCCCTGAGTTACACTGTGTGCTTGGGAATTTAATTCTTCTGAGAGGTTAACATTGGTGGGTGGAGCGCATGACAATGGGCCTGTTAGTTTGCAGCGAACAAATCTACACAGCAGGCATTTGTTTCTTTCTATTTGTCTAAAGTTCGTGGTTACAAGCCATCAGACGGTTTGTGGTACTAACGCCGCTATTGTGAGAGAAAAGCATCCACGATAACCGCCTACATTGGAAGAGAGTGTAGAGAAGGCTTTCGTCATCACAAAATTGATGAACCACAGCTGCAGGACTCACTCATACAAGCTAAGTGCTAACTAAAAGGCACCAGCAAAAAGGACATTTCAGTTAAACTTGAAGTATAAAGTTAAAACTTCACCTACGTCTCAATGACGAGAACTTTATAACTATCAAAATCCCACTATTCTTTCCATATTTATTTTAACCTGTTAAAGACTAATTCACTATTAAATTTGTTACCTGTTGTTTTAAAACTAAACAATAATAGCTGATTCAGTTATATGTATGAAAGCAAACGTATGAGCCAGAATAATTAATATATCTATATATAAATTCTTAGACATATATTTACACTAAACAGAGCTATACTTTATAAGAGGGATTTCGTTGCATTACACCAACTGGGGGCTTGAACGGGCTAAACCGTTGCTTAAATCCTTCACAAAAGGCGACGGACCAGATAATAAGTTAGCAAATTGCTCCGCCCTAAGCAGCTTTTGTTCTTGACTTCTGGGAATATCTTGTGAACGCTTCCTTCAGGTAGAAGTGTCATTAATCTTCTATCTACATCTCTGCCAAGAGTAATCTTGCGCCCAGGTAGATACCTTGGAAGCCAATAATAGATACTCTTGAGATTGGGTCACTGTTGGACCACTACTGCAAAGCACGGGAGGCAATTCGTGACATTGTGCATAGGGCTGGCAACGTCATCTTGTAGAACGTGCTACAGAACTACTACTTCAAGAGCATATGAATGTTTTTGTGCGGGCTTCTTGAAATGGTACACGCTTACTTGGTGGCTTCCTACGCCGTAAAGAGCGGAAAGGAAAATGACTAAGTGCTGAAAATACAGAAAGCATAGAAAAATAAGGAGAAGAGAAAAAAAAAGAGTGAAGAAATGTAGACATGAAGAACAAAAAAAAAATTTTTTTTTAAATTTACAGAAAAGAAGAAGTAATGAAAAAGGGCTCAGAAAACTAGTAACATGTAAATAAATAAATTATGGGACTGCTGTAAAACTAGTACGGAAATATGTAAATATATAACACGGTATTGAATCAGTTTTACAAATTTACGGTACACAGTGTACCGTTAATTTGTAAAACTGATTCTTTACCGTTTTATCTGTTTATATATATATATATATGCATGTCAAAAAAAAAAGAACGAACAAATGAAATCACTTTATTTTCAAAGGGTTGAGAATTGGCCTCGCAGGCTTTTCTAACATTCTGCCCTTCCTTCTTCTCTCAACGGTTATAATGTATCCATTCATTCCCATTAAAACGGTAATATAAAAGCAAGCATTTACAGTATCAAAGCATAATCAAGAAATAAAGTATGTTTTAAAAAGGGAATTTTTTATAGCAACAAAGAAAGACAAATAACCAAAAACAAAAATTAAACCATACCCTCCCCCCCCCCCCCTACAGTAAATTAGACTATGGGAGGGGGTAAAGGATCCCGTTACACGCCCATTGAGGCATATTGGGAATATGGTGTTAGGCCCATGTTTTCTTGACCATCGGCACACTTGGGGTGACGTGGTCAACATCACGCCGGCCGCCTTAACCCTCCCAGAGTTGCTCTGGTACCCAGTTGGGGCTGGGTCGACCCAGGAGCCGTTTTTGGCCTAAAAAAATCCCACCTCATCTGGGGATCGAACCATAGACCACTGAGCTAGGAAGCCAGTGCACTAACCACTATGCTACCGCGGCTCCATAAATTAGACTATGGTTCGAAGCATAATCAGATCAGTCGGGTATATCCTCAAAACTCATGAAATATTCGAACAAGTCTGCTGTTGAATAACTAGGGACTGAGCATGTACGTGGAACACAGAAGCGCGAACGAGAGAGAGCGAGAGAGAGAGAGACAAAGAGACAGAAAGAGAGAGAGACTAAAGAACGAAAATAACAGCAATTTAATTAAGGTGGTATGACAAAAACAGAGGACAAGAGCCACTTCGACTTCAAAGAAGAAATAAATATATTTACCTGGTATCACGTGACCGAAATCCTCGCAACCAGGCCGGGCCACCGATTTCCGGTTTGCCTCAAATGTTGGTGATTTTGGTAGATATTCCACCCCTTCATCTCCGAATCGTTGATCACTTTTCAAACTTAGAGGGAATACGGAGTAGTTAGCTAGATAGGTAGTCCCATGCTGGTACTGCTGTAGGGGGGTGAAGTGCTTGAGGGGCGACCAGTTTCCTTACTCGCTGTCTTTGCCTTCCATAGCTCAAGAACAGAGTCGAGTACCAGTTTACAGCTGAGTAGACTGTAGCGTGACGCTACCAAGTTTCCATCCCGTAACCCTAGAGCTATGCCGCGAGAGGCAACCGTTCTAACCGGTACGTCAATCGAACGCACAGTAGTTAATTACGAAGAGATATAGGATTATGATAAGGGGTATGATGAAAAAGAGATGATCGTTTTTAAACCAGGGCTTCTTAACATGTGGTCCACTGTCCTCGTGGTGATCCATGAATGGTTTCTATGGTGGTCTGTGTACGTAACCTAAAATTTATAACGTAAAGTTGTATGTGCTTTTATGTAAAAAAAAATTCCAGAACAGGCTACGTAGCCTTCATTGGACAATCAAAGTGGACCATAGCCTTCATCGGACAGTCAAAGTGGACCATAGCCTTCATCGGACAATCTGAGCGGACCATAGCTTTTATCGGACAATCTGAGCGGACCATAGACTTCATCGGACAGTCAAAGTGGACCATAGCCTTCATCGGACAGTCAAAGTGGACCATAGCTTTTATCGGACAATCTGAGCGGACCATAGCCTTCATCGGACAATCTGAGGGGACCATAGCCTTCGACGGACAGTCAAAGGGGACAATAGTTTTCATCGGACAATCAAAGAAATCAATAGCCTTCATCGGATAATCAAAGAAATCAATAGCCTTCATCGGATAATCAAAGGGGTTGAAGCACCAAAAAAGGTTAAGAAACCCTGTTTTGCATTATCCATGTAAAAAACAGATGTGATAATTGACAAATTACAAAATAATGTCACTCTTGATTCTCTTTATTGTGGTTTTGCCGTATGAGGAAGAAAAGTAAAGGCTTACAGAATGTGAGACGTTTTGATTGAGAAGAATATAGAAGTAGCAACGTTCCTGGGGCGGTGCGATCTTGCGCTTTCTTAAAGATAAAATTTAAAAAAAAAAACATTGTGAAATTATAGTGTTTTCCAAGTTATTTACATGAAATTGGCCCTCTTAAGAGAACGTTACAGTACGGCACAGGGGACAGGTGCGCCAAAACCAGACCTCGCACCACTTTGAGAAATGCTTAGGGCCGGCACTGAAGGTTTCCTTAGTCTGAGGAATTTATTATCCACACCTGAGGCCTGAAAATTAGTTTACTGCCAAGGCGGAGTGACGGACAGGCTCATATATAGTAGTAGAAGTAGTAGTAGTATTAGTAGTAATAGTAATAGTAATAAAAGATACATATTACAACTTACTCCGATTATCGGGTGATTTACAGACTTCATGCACATAAAAGGTCCGAATACTGTTTTAAGATGCCGTCTCTCATGTGGTTAAGGTTACTGCGTTATGCATAATCCCAACTATTCACGCTGTAGGCAGGTTCTGAGGACTTGTGACTTCCAGTACTATAGTTAAGGTGTTATCTTTTGTAATTTTAGAAGATCCTCTAGTACTATGTCCTGTCATATACTTGAATCCTAATTCTATTTGTTATCCTTTCTGTCTGAGATTTCTCATTGATAAAGATGGAAATGCAGTGCGCAAGTCTTAAAATGTTCTTGGTTAAAAGCAAAATTTTCGCTCCCACGCACGTTTCTCCGCTGGGGAAAGATCCAATCAGAAACAGATAAGTCCATCATTCCAATACCAAACCAATCGCAAATGAGCGTCTGATTTTGGTAGGGGTTTCCCCTACAATCATCTTGAACATTACTACATGACAACATAAGATATTCCCCTTACATATTATTTTCAAACGCATCTGAACGTACTCCATGACTATATAATCTCTTACCACTTCCGTGTAACTTGTCATGTTTACCATTATCACTACATCACCGATCTATCCTAGATTATCACTGATAATCTCTTTCAAGGTGTTACTTTCTCTTAGTTGTTTATTACACCAAAGTCATCTGCTGGAAGTGTTATCATTTCTCGTATTCGTCTGCTTTCCATCTGGTCATGTCTGCAGAATTAACACATTATCTTAAAATAGCATTTGTTGTCCAGGTTGGAAAACCCGTGGCGACATGGTTTTATGGAAATTATCTACAAGCCATGTCCCCGAATCAAACATTCGTTATTGTCGTAAATTTATTTTGAGAGGAAGAGTCTAGAAATAGTAGTCCGGTTTAGAGTGTAGAATGATGATGCAAACTCAGTGATAGAAAATGTAGAGATTAAATAGTTGCGGACAGCAAACCATAAGTCAGAAGAGTTCAGGACCACCACTGGTGTAAGACAAGGTGATATCCTATCACCTTACCTCTTCATACTCCTTATGGACGATGTCATCAAGGCATGTAAGGAGAGAACAAGAAAGTATTCAGTGGGGTACTGGAAGATGAGACAGGTCTATATTTCAGAGCTGGCATTTGCTGATGATGTTGCCCTGATTGCTAAATCAGAGGCACATCTCCAATCTAACCTGCAAGTCTGGAAGGAAGAGCTGGAGAAGAGAGGGATGGTCATAAGCAGCTCTAAAACAAAATCCATGGTGATATCACGAGAAGAAAGAAGACATCAGATTAAGCTGGGAGAACAGGTCCTGGAGCAGGTCGACCACTTTAAATACCTCGGAGCTATTATAGACCGAAAGGGAGGCATCAAAGAAGAGTTGGCCACTCGAAAAGCAGCAGCTGGGAGACTTTTTCAGGCCATAAATCGAGGATTCCTCAGCAAGAGAGAGGTTGGTAAGAAAACGAAGATGGCTGTATACCGCTCCACCTATGTCCCAGTCTTGACATATGGATGCGAGTCATGGGCAATGACTACAACCCATAAAAGCCAGATCCAAACCTCAGAAATGAGGTATCTGAGGAAGGTGGTTGAAGTAACAAGAAGAGACATGGTACGCAACCAGACGATACGTCAAGGCCTAAAATGCCACCCCCTACAGACCCAAGTAGAACAGTCCCAACTAAGATGGTTTGGCCATGTCTGCAGAATGGGAGAAGATCGGCTACCACGACAAGCATGGGAAACAAAGAGCCAAGGATCCAGACCCCGAGGACGACCCAGAGTCCGCTGGCAGGACAACATTAGACAATCTTTGAAGGACCGAGGACTAGAATGGAACCAGGCCAGGAGGAAGACAGCCGATAGAATAGTCTGGCGCTCTCTCTTCCAAACCTCTACACCTCACAGTAGAAGGGGAACGACTAAGTAAGTAAGTAAGTAAGCTTCACAGCGTGCTGGAGGAGAGTAAAGACAGACTTATTTACGACAAATCGTTTCTCTCAATCTTCTCTTCCACTCTCCTGGTCAAACAATTATTTGCCAGTTTTCCAGACACGCATCTGCGCGCACACCGATTTGGTGTTTTCAAACACACAGACGACGTAGATACAAACTATATTAAACGAATAGGGGAAAAGTTGGGCTTTGGGTACTGTCGTAATTTTTATCTGAGAGGGTGCTGATGAATATTGGTCCCTTTAGAGTGTAAAGTGATATTGAAGGCTCTGTGAGAATAAGGATTTAGGTGAATGAGGTAGTAGATTCACAAGCGCTGGGAAGGAGCAAGGACAGTCTCTTATTACGACAATATCTGTTTTCTCACAGACTACTCCTATCTCTCTTCTGCACAAACAATTGTGTCAGTTCCAGTCGCTCAGGCGCGCTCACCGATTTGGTGATTCTGTCGCTCAACGTACATGAATACAAACTACACAGATGGAAATGTTTGGAGTTTTAGGCCAACCGACAACCAACACAAATAATGATTAATACCTTTATTATCATCAAGGACTCACACAAAATTGTACATTTACAGTCGAAAATCAAAAAGTTACAGAATACAAATATAACTAGGGAAGAGGGGTTTTTGAGGAGAAATATCCCATCCACCGTTTCCCGTTTATATCTACTAACAGACAAAACCCGGTCCCAAAAGACAAGAAAAAGGGGGGGGGGGGTGATCAGAGATAGGCAATTTAACCCACTGGTAAATTTATTACTCTGAGGCAAGGGGTTACAGAAGAAAGGGGGGGGGTGTAGAGGAAAGCTAGGGTTCTCAATTGTCTCCCTTTAAATCGACAATTTTTTTACGGGAGGGGAAATGTACACAGTTACCCAATCCCGCTAGGAGAGATCCCGTACAAGGAATATAATGCACCTTAGTATAAGGTCGAACTAATTAAAAGAGTAAAGAAAAGATAAATCTCCTTTCATTCAAAAAAAAACACACTAGGGCTGGCCATCCCAACAAACACACACGCAGACTTACCAAAATGGTGAATTCTGTCAATCTAGGAATTATTTATCACAGCAGCTAATACCGTGGAATAATGGACTGGTCCTCTTATTTCTTCCGTGTCAGGCCCCAGATTTAACGAGGTAACAAATAGTCTCAAAAAATCGCCAGACGGTGAAGCGTAAAGGCTACTGTTGGTTTAGATAAAGTTCCTAATGAATGGCACAGGCACTTGGCTAAGCGTGAGGTATGGTGTGGTTCCTAAAATCGGCACAGCTGGCGGAGATAACTTCCTTTTTCCGTAATGTCACAAGTTAAGAAAAACACTGAGGTAAGTTCTTCTTCGGGGAGGGGGGGGGGGGGGGGTTTAAAATCCACTGAATATGCGTGACAGACAGTGTTCAGGTATCGATGCTTTTTCTTCACAAATAGGGGCAGTGAATAAAATATGTTCTGCTTCCAGTTTCCTTTAAGGACTCGCCTATATGAACTAGTATTTTAAAAGTGTTTCTTGGGTGGCTCTTATTCTCAGTTAAATTCGGAGGAGCGGGGCCCATTACAGGTCGCCACAAGTTTAGCTTTAAAAAGGTTCATATGTTACTGGAGTTATCAAATTGAGTTTGGCAGAACTCTGTATATAGTTAATAATTGCTGGGATGCAGGTTGAATGATCGTTCTGAATGAAAGATAATCAAAACAAGAAATGCATTACAAATCATATTATAATCTGACGCGATAAATTACAGTTAGCCTATTTACTTATTAGCGTCGTCAATTAACAAATCAGGAAAACTACCCGTGAGTTAAAAATAATTAAACGCACATCTATCTATACAGAACTAAACTGTATTAAAGTTATAATTCTCTTTAACGTCTGCAAAATAAATTTACGCGTCAATTGTATTAGGAAATACTTTTAGCTGTAACATTAGTTTGCACTAGAACTTTGAAAATGGGTTTATTTAATAAGGTTAAATTTACACCACAATCCATTGAAATCAATAGAAATAACTCGACCAATGATCACTCGAAGCTAATGTATAAATTACCGTCTGCACAGAAAGAATACACTCCAATAGTCACGAAGGTAGATGAAATCCAGCAGGAATCCGACTATGCTAGTGCAACTAGGATTCTGACAGAGCGAACGATAAAATGCAGTTTATCGGAGTTCTCTATTTATACTTATCGAATGTAACTTGAATGGGGCGTGTTAAATTTTCGCACCTTTCTTGATCTTGAGCAAATCCGGGGTACCTCGCCGATGTGTTAACAGCTGCGATTCATTCGTTTTCCCCGGTCTACCGATTTTCTTCCGTCTCAGGCTGCTCGCATAAGAGTGCGAAAATTTCCCGAGAAGCTAACTCTGTGAGCTGCAAGTCCCTGATTCTTTAGATCGCGGTCGCTCCACGTTGAATTCTGAAGATCAGCCTGTTCTTTGATGGTACCGCTGCATGCCGGTAAAAGTTACAACAGATGATCAGGGGTTCTAAAGTTATGAGAGGCCAATATTCTGTTATCATCCATCGAGTCAGGGAAATTCATTTGTCATACTTAGACGTACGTCACAATCGTCCCCACTTTTGAGACATGGAAACTCGTTTTCATGTTTCATTTATGACAATGAAGCTGCCCTGATCGGTAGTTTTAGGGTGATTGGCATCGTCGATTTTCTCCTCTTCCTCCGTGGTCCAGTTTCTACTCAAGAAGTCAGCTCCGACATTCTGTTTTCCTGGAATATATTCCACTTTGAAGGAGTAAACACTCAATAGCAAGGCCCAACGCATTATCCTTGCGTTGAATTCCTTCTTGGCACCCAGGAAAGCTAGTGGAGCATGGTCTGTTTGCACCGTGAAAGAAGTACCATACAGAAACTCATGATGGCGTCTGATGCCATGAATCAGAGCGAGACATTCTCTTTCAACGACACTGTAGTTGCGTTCCGCTTTATTCAGTTTCCGACTGCCATAGGCAACTGGAAATAGCATGTTCAGGTCACTGTCATCGGCTTGCAGCAATGTTGACCCGATGCCCTGACCTGACGCGTCAACTCTCAGTATGAAAGGTTTCTTAAGGTCAGGTAACCTTAGGATGGGGTATGCCGACAACTGTCCTTTCAAAGTGCTATACGCGTGTTCGCACTTTTGATCCCATATGACCTTATCAGGACAACCTTTCTTGGTGAGGTCAGTCAGAGGTGCTGTCAGTCCGTTGAAGTTCTGGATGTATTTCTGATAGTATGCACATAGCGATATGAAGGAACGTACGTCTTTCTTCGTTCGGGGTCTTTTTGCTGCCACAATTTTCTCCACGTTCTTCTTAATAGGCCAACTGCATCCGTGAGAAATAGTATGCCCCAGGAAGTCTAACTGTTCAAACCCGATGAGACATTTGCTAGGTCTGGCTGTGAGACCCGTTTCCTGTAGTCTCCTGAGGAGCATAGCAACCGTAGCAATATGTTCTTCATAGGTTTCCGATGCAATTAATATGTCATCCATGAAATTATGGATATGGGGACTTTGCAAAGGCTCTAGAAGCTTCCTCATCATCCTGGTGAACACTCCTGGTGCGTTATGCAAACCGAACGGCATCACATTAAATGTGTAATGTCCTTCGCTAGTGCTGAAAGCTAACAAAGGTTTAATTTCCTCCTTGACTGGTATTTGATAATAACCTTTACTGAGGTCAATCTTGGAGAAGATC
Source organism: Oreohelix idahoensis (assembly GCA_024509875.1). Classification (NCBI taxonomy): domain Eukaryota; kingdom Metazoa; phylum Mollusca; class Gastropoda; order Stylommatophora; family Oreohelicidae; genus Oreohelix; species Oreohelix idahoensis. The sequence continues at coordinate 20,519 of JAMPIV010009459.1, read as the reverse complement.
TTTGCTTTGCTGAGCTTGGTGAACAACTCAGAAACAGTTTGGAGAGGTTCGGGCTGGAATTCCGTTACAGCGTTTAGCAACCTGTAATCAATGCACAGCCGAACTTCCTTATTGGGCTTCTGCAACAGCACTACACTCGAGCTGTAAGGAGATGTAGACTCACTGATAATTCCTGCCTGACGCAGCTTGTCTATTTCTCCGCGAAGTGCATCCGCTTTAGCGTACGGGATGGGGTAAACTCTGGTTTGAACAGGGGTCTCGTTTGTTAATTTCATATCAAATTCAATGAGATTTGTTCGACCAGGTACATCCGTTAAGACTGCACTGTACTGTTTTAGTAGAGCCCTGGTTTCTGTTTGTTGTTCTGGTGAGAGATTGTCGCCGAACTTGACATCTTTAAAGGATTCTGTGGGTTGCAGTGGATACTCCATGCAACCATCATCATCTTCCTCGTCTTCCGTTGCTATGGCGACAGCCAGGAGATGCTCGGAGGATGGCACCGGTCTTTCCAAATATTTCTTTAGCAGATTTATGTGGAAGACCTTCTCCTTTCCTTTGATGGAGATCTTGTAATTGGTACGTGAGATCTTTTTAAGGACGGTAAACGGCCCTTGCCATCCGATGCGAAGTTTATTGCTTCCGGTTGGAAGTAGCAATAAAACTTTCTCCCCTGGTTGGAGCTCTCTCTCTTTTGCAGCTTTGTTGTATCTTTTAGCGTGTTTAGCGCGGGCTTTCGTAAGGTTGGTTGTAGCTAGATCCCATCCTAGCTTTAGCCTTTCCTTGAGCTCAGATACATACTTGCTTGCAGAGACGACTGTCTCGTCAGCCTTTTGGTCTGTCAGGGACCGAAGTAAGGCTTCTAATGGCCCCTTTATAGGTCTGCCAAATAAAAGTGTAGCAGGCGGGAATCCCGTAGACGCTTGGGGAACCTCTCGGTAGGCGAATAAGGCAGCCGATATATATAGGTCCCAGTCTTCCGGTTTCTCCTGACCCAGCTTACGTAACATGGTGGTGAGGCTGCCATTAAAACGTTCCACGAGCCCATTTCCGGCCGGATGGTAGGGACTTGTGTGGATATGTTTGGCCCTCAAGATCTTAAAGATCTCCTCCATTAACAGGCTACGGAATTGGGATCCATTGTCCGTCAAAACTTGTTGAGGGAATCCCAACCGTGTAAAAATTTGCACAAGGGCTTCTGCGACATGCTTGGAATTAGTGCATGGTAGCGGTACGGCTTCGGCCCACATAGTGCAAGTGTCAACTAAGGTCAGGATGAACCTGTTCCTTCTTTTGGTCTTTTCCAGAGGACCAATAATGTCGACAGCAACCCGTTCAAATGGAGTCCCTACTATTGGCATTTGCCCCATAGGTACTGGGGGTGTCAAGTGCTTGGGTGCTACCCGTTGGCACTGGGCGCAGGATTTCACATACCTGACAATGTCAGAGTTCATTCCTGGCCACCAATAGTGGGTTTTTATTCGCTGAATAGTGGCGTTTTGTCCCATATGTCCGCTAAAGGGAAGAGAGTGCCCCATCTCTAAGATCTGGCTTCGGTACTGCGTCGGAACTAGGAGCTGGTTATTCCCCGTGTCCGGGTTTCCCGTTCTACGATACAATACGCCATCCTTAGAAAAGATGTCTCCGTTGTGTCTGGGGTCCTTAGCCATGGGCAGTTTTTTAAAGCAGAGCTCCAGAGTAGGGTCCTTTTGTTGCGCCTCCTTCAGTTCGTTCGGCAACAAATTTGGCGCAGGCTCCCTCTCCTTCTTGGCTTGCCCTCTTGTGGTTACCGCTGCCACAATCGGCTCCTTTGGTCTCCCAATAAACACATATCTACATCCCAGGATAACTGGGTAGATAGGATCATCCATAATGGCCGCTTTTATAACTCCTCTGACAAAATCAGAGTGTATTTCTACCAGTGCGATAGGCAGCGTCCTGGGCGCATCACTCTTAAACACTCCACTAAGTTTGACGGTTTCCTCTGTCTCCTGACCTGGTTTGACTAGGTGTCTAGCAACAATACAACTAAAACTTAATCCAGTGTCAAAGAGACAAGTGGTTGAGGTACCATTCAAAATTACAGTTCCTCGAGTTGAGGGTCGGTCCCCCTCAGGTTGAGAATCACTGACATTGACTCTACCTTTCGAGGCTGTATGCAAACATCCAACGCGGTTTGGACCGGTTTGTTTGCCCTGATCAGACGTTCCTGGTGTAGGGGTCTTTCCTTTTCCTTGACCTTGGTGGCCGCGCTGCCACGTAGGCTTGGTGGGTTGATCAGAATTGTTGTTGGGGGGGTATCGGGTTTTGTAGAATTTCGATTTTTCCTGGGGAGGTCTCTGGGTATTATTTTCTCGTTGGTTATAATTCTGAGAGGAATTAGAGGAATAGGATGACTGCTCTAGATTTTGTTTACGAGATGGCTCATCTGTGGGTTTACGTTTAGTGCTGGGAAGTTCGGCCATTGCATTGGTATAGCGTTCGGCCTTATTGAGTATGTCCTCAAGCCTGACTGCGCCCTGTTCAGCCAAAAATCTACGGGTTTCGTTTGACATAGTTGCCTTTATCTGTTCCACAAGAACAAGTTCAAGTAGTCCCTCATATGTAAGAGGTAGGTCAGATAATTCAATGCACTTTGTCAGATAACCCGTGAGACGTGAAGAGAACTGGGGAAATGTTTCCGTGCTCTCTTTTCGGCTGTTTCTGAACAACTGCAGAAACTTTCGGGCAGTCATCTCAAACTGCTGTAGTAAGGCCTTCTTCAACATGTCGTAATCATGTTGATTCGGTCCCAGCTTTGTGTACACGTCATAAGCATTGCCTTTCAGTGACGTTGAAAGTTTGAGCGCCCAGCGGGTACTCTCTAACCCATAAAGATTCGCGAGTCTCTCGAATTTTTCTAGGTAGCTGTCAATTTTTTCGTTAGGGCTAGGAAAAGACTCTAAAGCGAAAGACATCGCAGTTAATTGGGCAGACTGAGTGCTGGAGAGATCCATTGTTTGAGACTGGGGCGAAGACGGCTCTCCATTATTTGAAGTAGAGGCACTCCGACTCTCTAAAGCCTTGAGCGCTAATTCATGTTGTCTTTCCCTCTCTCTTTCTCTCTCTCTGCGGGCTTCCATTTCTGCCTCAATTTTCTTCTGTTCCAATTGACGATCGTCCGCTTCTTTCTTCCTAGCTTCTGCCCTCTCTTCTCTCTCTCTTTCTTCCTTCCTCTCAGCTTCTGCTCTTTGTTGCTCCGCGTCATATATTTGCAGTTCCTGGGTGATAAACAGATTCGCGGCTTCTGTGTCTAATCCTGAGTCTTTCGCTTCCTGTCTCAAAATGGATCTTATCCTAATTCTCTCAGCCATTGTCAAAGAACTGGATGCTTCTAAGACTAGAGAATAGTAAGATGGAACAAGAAGGGGAAAAACTCAAAGCCGCTACGAGAAAAACAAAGTAAAAAATTTACTGAATGACCTCGTGTGTTAACTTATCGCCGCTATTATTGTCACTTAAGACTCGTAACGCAAGCAACTATGCCAATTAAATGGTAAGTTACACTAGAAAAGAATCTACTCTTACTAACAGTAGAGAAAAATTTATATTAAACAATTTAAAAGGAAAAAAAAAAATTTCCCAGAAAATGTTAATTCTCTAACAACAAACTCCGTCCCTGAAGACAATTTTTGAGATGAGACGTAGTTAACTTAATTTTAAAAAATCAGAACAATCCGTCTTTAGCTTAGCTCAACTCAAACGCTTCATAACCTTTAGTGATTGTAAAACAATCACGCAGTCCCAGCAATTATATAACCAAAAATTTTCAATTCCCTCTGCCAGAGAATACAAATGTGACAATCTTTTATTATCACTAACTGCCTGTTCCTGTGGAAAAACAAACCTGTCTAAATTATTGTGTGGTTGGCCCAAAATACTGAACGGCTTGGTCTAGGGGAAGTAATACTTTTAAAGATTATACCCTACTTCACAAAGACAATCAACCACACTCTATTTTAACTAAGTTCAGAATCTCGAACGAGCTAACCATATATTGTGGTTGATGGGTTCTAGAATCTCGGACGAGCCAAACCATATATTGTCGTAATTTTTATCTGAGAGGGTGCTGATGAATATTGGTCCCTTTAGAGTGTAAAGTGATATTGAAGGCTCTGTGAGAATAAGGATTTAGGTGAATGAGGTAGTAGATTCACAAGCGCTGGGAAGGAGCAAGGACAGTCTCTTATTACGACAATATCTGTTTTCTCACAGACTACTCCTATCTCTCTTCTGCACAAACAATTGTGTCAGTTCCAGTCGCTCAGGCGCGCTCACCGATTTGGTGATTCTGTCGCTCAACGTACATGAATACAAACTACACAGATGGAAATGTTTGGAGTTTTAGGCCAACCGACAACCAACACAAATAAATATTCATACCTTTATTATCATAAAGGACTCACACAAAATTGTACATTTACAGTCAAAAATCAAAAAGTTACAGAATACAAATATAACTAGGGAAGAGGGGTTTTTGAGGAGAAATATCCCATCCACCGTTTCCCGTTTATATCTACTAACAGACAAAACCCGGTCCCAAAAGACAAGAAAAAGGGGGGGGGGGGTGATCAGAGATAGGCAATTTAACCCACTGGTAAATTTATTACTCTGAGGCAAGGGGTTACAGAAGAAAGGGGGGGGGGGGTGTGTAGGAAAGCTAGGGTTCTCAATTGTCTCCCTTTAAATCAACAAATTTTTTACGGGAGGGGAAATGTACACAGTTACCCAATCCCGCTAGGAGAGATCCCGTACAAGGAATATAATGCACCTTAGTATAAGGTCGAACTAATTAAAAGGGTAAAGAAAAGATAAATCTCCTTTCATTCAAAAAAACACACTAGGGCTGGCCATCCCAACAAACACACACGCAGACTTACCAAAATGGTGAATTCTGTCAATCTAGGAATTATTTATCACAGCAGCTAATACCGTGGAATAATGGACTGGTCCTCTTATTTCTTCCGTGTCAGGCCCCAGATTTAACGAGGTAACAAATAGTCTCAAAAAATCGCCAGACGGTGAAGCGTAAAGGCTACTGTTGGTTTAGATAAAGTTCCTAATGAATGGCACAGGCACTTGGCTAAGCGTGAGGTATGGTGTGGTTCCTAAAATTGGCACAGCTGGTGGAGATAACTTCCTTTTTCCGTAATGTCACAAGTTAAGAAAAACACTGAGGTAAGTTCTTCTTCGGGGGGGGGGGGGGGGGGTTTTAAAATCCACTGAATATGCGTGACAGACAGTGTTCAGGTATCGATGCTTTTTCTTCACAAATAGGGGCAGTGAATAAAATATGTTCTGCTTCCAGTTTCCTTTAAGGACTCGCCTATATGAACTAGTATTTTAAAAGTGTTTCTTGGGTGGCTCTTATTCTCAGTTAAATTCGGAGGAGCGGGGCCCATTACAGGTCGCCACAAGTTTAGCTTTAAAAAGGTTCATATGTTACTGGAGTTATCAAATTGAGTTTGGCAGAACTCTGTATATAGTTAATAATTGCTGGGATGCAGGTTGAATGATCGTTCTGAATGAAAGATAATCAAAACAAGAAATGCATTACAAATCATATTATAATCTGACGCGATAAATTACAGTTAGCCTATTTACTTATTAGCGTCGTCAATTAACAAATCAGGAAAACTACCCGTGAGTTAAAAATAATTAAACGCACATCTATCTATACAGAACTAAACTGTATTAAAGTTATAATTCTCTTTAACGTCTGCAAAATAAATTTACGCGTCAATTGTATTAGGAAATACTTTTAGCTGTAACATTAGTTTGCACTAGAACTTTGAAAATGGGTTTATTTAATAAGGTTAAATTTACACCACAATCCATTGAAATCAATAGAAATAACTCGACCAATGATCACTCGAAGCTAATGTATAAATTACCGTCTGCACAGAAAGAATACACTCCAATAGTCACGAAGGTAGATGAAATCCAGCAGGAATCCGACTATGCTAGTGCACCTAGGATTCTGACAGAGCGAACGATAAAATGCAGTTTATCGGAGTTCTCTATTTATACTTATCGAATGTAACTTGAATGGGGCGTGTTAAATTTTCGCACCTTTCTTTATCTTGAGCAAATCCGGGGTACCTCGCCGATGTGTTAACAGCTGCGATTCATTCGTTTTCCCCGGTCTACCGATTTTCTTCCGTCTCAGGCTGCTCGCATAAGAGTGCGAAAATTTCCCGAGAAGCTAACTCTGTGAGCTGCAAGTCCCTGATTCTTTAGATCGCGGTCGCTCCACGTTGAATTCTGAAGATCAGCCTGTTCTTTGATGGTACCGCTGCATGCCGGTAAAAGTTACAACAGATGATCAGGGGTTCTAAAGTTATGAGAGGCCAATATTCTGTTATCATCCATCGAGTCAGGGAAATTCATTTGTCATACTTAGACGTACGTCACAGGTACATCCAACACAGAACTAAATGAGTTTATGTGATTTTATTCACTTTAAACATCAATCACTAACAAATATCAGGTATTACATAAATTATCATAAGTACACAAATGCAAATAACAAATTTGGGAGGGGTGAAGAAGATTGGTATCGACTAAGCCCTTCCCGCTTATTAGACAAAGATAAACCCAGTCCAGAGATAGATAATATCAGGAACACGGGTACGTTAACCTAACAGTGAAGTTAATTACTCTGAAAAGAGGTGTTACCAAATTAGTTATGGTGGTAGACAAAAAAAAATACTGTTATCCCAACTGGTGTCTTCCCTTTACTAAGCAAAGAAAAAAAAAGGGGGGGGTGAAACAGAGTTAACAAGTTATCCCACTAAAGGAACAATGCCGGGTATACAGAAAACGTATTACCCGGTAGGCAAGTTAACAAATGGTTTGTTGCAAAAAAATTAAATCTCCTGTCATTCATACACACTGTGCGGATCCACACTCATATACACCACACACTTACCGAGTTGCAGCATCAGACAATCCCTTAGAATGATAAACACAATAATTAACTCTTGACGTATGACAACTGTCTAGTCCTTCTATGTCCCGCCCCAGATAATGCGAGGATTCACTGAGAGCAAATATTCCCGCTTATCGCCGGACTTGAAGTTCTAAGAGTTCTTGTGTTTTATTATAAAGAAACGAGTCTATGGGATGGCACTGACGCAGTTCGACATAGGGGTGAAAAATGAGGTGATGGTATAATCCTTCACTGCGTGATGATAGCAGCTGACCGGTAAAGTTTTTTTAATCCAGTGAGGAAAAACTCTGCTCGGTCACAGTCAGGTAAGTCGGTAATCTCTCACAATAGAGCAGTATATAAACTATCGCTACTGGCACTGTTCATCTTCCAGTTTATCTTACAGATTTAATTTGATGATAATAATCAAATGATCTTGGGTAGGCTTTCTTTCATGTAATTATGTTAGCTAGGCCGTACCGGACCACCACAAGATTTACTTTAAAAAAATGTCTCATCAAACTGTCTGGAAGTTTAAGAACCGAGTATGGAAACTCTGAAAGATTTCGTTATTGCTGGGATTGCAAAAGGTGATCAATCTAGAGAAAAAGATAGAAAACCCATAACAACATAATCATACTTTAAAACAAAAAATCTTCTAAGCGCGCGATAAATTTCCCGTTAAGCCTATTATACACTCGAGTATTTAATTATGTATTTAATAAACACTGGGCGAATTCTAGTGGTTAAAAACACACATCTATAAAACTAGGACTTAACTGAATTTATTAATTTATAAATTCCTTCGCGACTTTAAAAGTTAATTAAGCATTATTATCTTTTGAAATAATATAATACAGTAGAACACCATTTATCCGAACCCCATGGGACCGAGCATCGTTCGGATAATCAAATGTTCGGATAATTGGATTACATAATGTATCGAGTACATGTACACATATTTCTAAAAATAATTAACCATCACAAGGAAAATACACTATAAAACATATTTACTTGTACTGTAATAATAATACCCACACTGTATTAGATCACTGTATCACCAAAATCTTTTATTACACTGCAGTGCATGTACTACAGTACTTGTATTAATTATTTTTGTTAAGAAAGAGAAATGTTTTCAAAATAACATTACAAACGATTCAAAACCAGGCGCAACTTACGTATATATGTACTTGCACAGATGTAGCCCACTATTTAAAATAATGAGGAATCCTCTTTTGCACCAAACTGGATAGTCTCCTTTTGGCTGCTAAGTCCCGCATTCTCTTCAACAGCAGAAGCTGTGTAGGACAGCTGTCATCTTCTTGCTCGTACCAAGCAATCGCTGTTTCTAGTGCTATAAAGGCCTCTTCAGGACTTGGTCGACGTTTTGGTTTTTTCTTCATAATCTACAAGTACATCATGTACTTCTGAGGAGTCTTCATCATCGGTCACTACATGTATTTGGTTTTCTTCTTGCACAAAAGACAAAATTTCTTCGTCATTCAAAAACTGAAAACCAGAATCATTATCATCTTCTAGCCACATGTGTACATCATCTTTGTCACAGTCCGAAAATCCGGGCATTGCTTGAAACAGTTCCACAACTTCATTTATACAATCATCATTTGTGTCCACTGCAGTAGTTTCATTTCCTCCTTTTTTCCCAAGCAATCTACTCCAAGCCTTGTTGAGATTATCTTGTGACAGGGTGGTCCAAGCATCAGCTAACATATAGCAGCAGTCTTTGAGATTAAGCTTTTTTGAAAACGCCACCACACTTTCTTCATCTTCAGCCAACAATAAACGACGCAGGACTTCCTTCTTGTACATCTTTTTAAGCTTTGCTATAACACCCTGATCCATTGGTTGAATCAGTGCTGTTACATTGGGAGGCAGAAAAATTACTTTAAAATTTGCATCAACTGCATTCAATGTATCCGTCTCTGGATGAGATGGTGCATTGTCCAGTAGAAGAATTACTTTTTCAGTTTTCTTTTCTTGTTCTCTCAACCTCTTCACATTTGGGATGAACTGATTTGTATACCAATCAAGAAATATTTCACTATTCATCCAAGCACTCTTCTGTGCTTTGTAACACAATGGGAGACATGTCACATTCTTTAAACAACGTGGTTTTTTGGCTTTGCCGATCATTAGCACCGGTAAACGATGACTTCCACTGGCATTTGCGGCTACCAAAATTGTTACTCTCTCTTTGCACTTTTTAAACCCAGGGGCAGCTGCTTCGCGCTGAGATGCAAGTGATTTTTGAGGCAATGATTTCCAGTATAAGCCAGTCTCATCGGCATTATACACATCATCGAGTGAATAACCTTCTTCTTCCAAAAAGCCAAGAATGTTTCTTTAAAATTTTTAGCGGCAGTTGCATCGCTAGATAAAGATTCCCCTTGAATCTCCAATTCTCGTATGCCATGACGAGATTTAAAGTTTCTTAACCATCCCTGGCTAGCCTTAAAGTCAGGAGGACCGTCAAGTTGATTGTTGAACTGAAATGCCTTTTCACACAACAGAGAACCAGAGATAGGTTCCCCTTTGCTTCTTCTTTGCACAAACCATATATACAAAGCCTCTTCCAATTTCACATCTTTCGCATTTCTCATGGTTTTACGTTTCTTCGACCCATTTTCACTATCAAATTTCGATGCAAAACTCATAATTTCTTCCTCTTCCTTGTCCGCCCTGAAAAGGACGGTGGCCGCCTTGTGTCTGTTTCCGTCGCAGCTGTGCTCTCTGCCCCTCTCGGTCGACACAACCCACTTCACAATTGCATTTTTTAGGGACCGGGTTTGCCTTCCATTGCGATCTGTACTCGCTCAGCCAGACTGCACTTATGCAGACTGTTTCCAGGACCCCCACGTGAAGGTGGAGTACGGCCATAGTCAGCTCTGGTTCGCTGACTCTGATGCAAGCAGTCAAGCTATGGGTCGCTGATTGCATTCACTATTGCTGCACCTTTGGGTCCCACTCATAATTTTATCCTTGTTACTTTTGATGTCAGAGACGGTAGCTTTCCCAACATTGAACATCCTCGCAAGTGAAGACACAGTTTCACCTTGTCCTAGTCTCTTGATAATTTCTGTTTTCGTTTCAATTGACAAAACATTGCGGTTCCTTTTATATGCTTTAGGCCTACTGGAAGATGCCATATCGCACAGAGAAATACTTGTACACCAAAATTATTCTGCTGCAGTAGCAGACACAATTATTTTAAGTTGAACTGTCTGTTTAGCCAGTGTTCTACCTAGAACGCACACGTACACTTTATTGGTAAACCAGATATTAACTGACTTTATGATCTAACTGACTTCCTGTACGTAAGCGACCGACCATTAGCCCATCCCATTCTCTACAAATTGTTCGCACACATTTGAAGTTTGCCGCATCAAAAGATTCAGAATTTTAGTCTAACGTGACTGTGGCATCTGATTTTTTTTTTTTCCCTAGAACAAGTGTTCGGATAATTGGATGTTCGGATAATTGGGGTTCGGATAAATGGAGTTCTACTGTAGATAGATCATTATATTTACAACTGGAACTATTGAGACGGTTTAATTTAATAGATTTAAATTAACACAAAATCCAATGAAATATAATGAATGAACTAGACCACTGATCACTTTACACAATATATATATTACCGCTTTGCACAGAATAGAATTCACTGCAAATATGTATAAAATCCATGGGATAATCTAGCAAGATTTCAAATATCGCTAGTGCTTCTATCAAGTTCTGGCCAGCGAATGATGAAGTGTATTTCTAAGTGATCTGTATATCTACAACTGGAATGCAAGATGAGTGGGACATGAGAACTTTGACAGCTTTTTTGATCTCATGAACTTTGGGGGATCTGACCGCCAAATCCAAAGAGAGAAGCCGCCCCCTGGTCTCTCGTATCTTCGCTCGCTGCTTGCGTCAGCTTTCCCCGTTCGCTCTGGCTGCGATCGGTTCCGTGCTTAACACCGAGATGCGAAATCGTTTCAGGGACCACTACTGTCTTTGATAGCGCCGATAGTCTCCCCTGAAATCCCTCAGTCTGTCTCTTTGATCTCGTGCCGCATGCTAAATGAGTCCCGGTGGAATGAGTTCTGGCAAACGAAAAGTTACAACAAATGTTCAGGGGTTCTAATGTTATGAAAAGCTAAAGGTCCCTTTAAATCATCCATCATATCAGGGAAAATTCACTTGTCAAACTAGACGTACGTCACAATCGTCCCCACTTTTAGACATGAAACCATTTTTCATGTTTCATTTTTTTGACAATGGAGGTGACCTGATTGGTGATTTTAGGATGAGTGGTATCTTCAGTTTGCTCTTCTTCCTCTGTAGACCAGTTTCTACTCAGGAAATCAGCCCCGACATTCTGTCTTCCCGGAATATATTCCACTTTGAAAGAATAAACGCTTAAAAGGAGCGCCCAACGCATGATCCTAGCGTTAAATTCTTTATTGGCACCAAGAAATGCTAACGGAGCGTGGTCTGTTTGCACCGTGAAAGATGTACCATAAAGAAACTCATGATGGCGTCTGATACCGTCAATCAGAGCAAGACATTCCCTTTCAACTACGCTGTAGTTCCGTTCCGCTTTATTTAATTTCCGACTGCCATAGGCAACTGGAAATAGCATGTTCAGGTCACTGTCATCGGCTTGAAGCAGTGTTGACCCGATGCCCTGACCTGACGCGTCGACTCTCAGTACAAAAGGTTTCTTGAGGTCAGGCAACCTCAAAATGGGGTATGCAGACAACTGTCCTTTCAAAGTGCTATACGCGTGTTCGCACTTTTGATCCCATATGACCTTATCAGGACAACCTTTCTTTGTGAGGTCAGTCAGAGGTGCCGTCAGTCCGTTGAAGTTCTGGATGTACTTCTGATAGTATGCACATAGCGATATGAAGGAACGTACGTCTTTCTTCGTTCGGGGTCTTTTTGCTGCCACTATTTTCTCCACGTTCTTCTTAATAGGCCAACTGCATCCGTGAGAAATAGTGTGCCCCAGGAAGTCTAACTGTTCAAACCCGATGAGACATTTGCTAGGTCTGGCTGTGAGACCCGTTTCCTGTAGTCTCCTGAGGAGCATAGCAACCGTAGCAATATGTTCTTCATAGGTTTCCGATGCAATCAAGATGTCATCCATGAAATTATGGATATGGGGACTTTGCAAAGGTTCTAGAAGCTTCCTCATCATCCTGGTGAACACTCCTGGTGCGTTATGCAAACCGAACGGCATCACGTTAAATGTGTAATGTCCTTCACTAGTGCTGAAAGCTAACAAAGGTTTAATTTCCTCCTTGACTGGTATTTGATAATAACCTTTACTGAGGTCAATCTTGGAGAAGATCTTTGCTTTGCTGAGCTTGGTGAACAACTCAGAAACAGTTTGGAGAGGTTCGGGCTGGAATTCCGTTACAGCGTTTAGCAACCTGTAATCAATGCACAGCCGAACTTCCTTATTGGGCTTCTGCAACAGCACTACACTCGAGCTGTAAGGAGATGTAGACTCACTGATAATTCCTGCCTGACGCAGCTTGTCTATTTCTCCGCGAAGTGCATCAGCTTTAGCGTACGGGATGGGGTAAACTCTGGTTTGAACAGGGGTCTCGTTTGTTAATTTCATATCAAATTCAATGAGATTTGTTCGACCAGGTACATCCGTTAAGACTGCACTGTACTGTTTTAGTAGAGCCCTGGTTTCTGTTTGTTGTTCTGGTGAGAGATTGTCGCCGAACTTGACATCTTTAAAGGATTCTGTGGGTTGCAATGGATACTCCATGCAACCATCATCATCTTCCTCGTCTTCCGTTGCTATGGCGACAGCCAGGAGATGCTCGGAGGATGGCACCGGTCTTTCCAAATATTTCTTTAGCAGATTTATGTGGAAGACCTTCTCCTTTCCTTTGATGGAGATCTTGTAGTTGGTACGTGAGATCTTTTTAAGGACGGTAAACGGTCCTTGCCATCCGATGCGAAGTTTATTGCTTCCGGTTGGAAGTAGCAATAGGACTTTCTCCCCTGGTTGTAGTTCTCTCTCTTTTGCAGCTTTGTTGTATCTTTTAGTAATTTTAGCGCGGGCTTTCTTAAGGTTGGTAGTAGCTAGATCCCATCCTAGCTTTAGCCTTTCCTTAAGCTCAGATACATACTTGCTTGCAGAGACGACTGTCTCGTCAGCCTTCTGGTCTGTCAGGGACCGAAGTAAGGCTTCTAGTGGCCCCTTAATAGGTCTGCCAAATAAAAGTGTAGCTGGCGCAAAACCCGTAGACGCTTGGGGTACCTCTCGGTAGGCGAATAAGGCAGCCGATATATATTGGTCCCAGTCTTCCGGTTTCTCCTGACCCAGCTTACGTAACATGGTGGTGAGGGACTTGTGTGGATATGTTTGGCCCTCAAGATCTTAAAGATCTCCTCCATTAACAGGCTACGGAATTGGGATCCATTGTCCGTCAAAACTTGTTGAGGGAATCCCAACCGTGTAAAAATTTGCACAAGGGCTTCTGCGACATGCTTGGAATTAGTGCATGGTAGCGGTACGGCTTCGGCCCACATAGTGCAAGTGTCAACTAAGGTCAGGATGAACCTGTTCCTTCTTTTGGTCTTTTCCAGGGGACCAATAATGTCGACAGCAACCCGTTCAAATGGAGTCCCTACTATTGGCATTTGCCCCATAGGTACTGGGGGTGTCAAGTGCTTGGGTGCTACCCGTTGGCACTGGGCGCAGGATTTCACATACCTGACAATGTCAGAGTTCATTCCTGGCCACCAATAGTGGTTTTTTATTCGCTGAATAGTGGCGTTTTGTCCCATATGTCCGCTAAAGGGAAGAGAGTGCCCCATTTCTAAGATCTGGTTTCTGTACTGCGTCGGTACTAGGAGCTGGTTATTCCCCGTGTCCGGGTTGCCCGTTCTACGATACAATACACCATCCTTAGAAAAGATGTCTCCGTTGTGTCTGGGGTCCTTAGCCATGGGCAGTTTTTTAAAGCAGGGCGCCAGAGTAGGGTCCTTTTGTTGCGCCTCCTTCAGTTCATTCGGCAACAAGTTTGGCGCAGGCTCCCTCTCCTTCTTGGCTTGCCCTCTTGTGGTTACCGCTGCCACAATCGGCTCCTTAGGTCTCCCAATGAACACATATCTACATCCCAGGATAACTGGGTAGATCGGATCATCCATTATGGCCGCTTTAATAACTCCTCTGACAAAGTCAGAGTGTATTTCTACCAGTGCGATAGGAAGCGTCCTGGGTGCATCACTCCTGAAAACTCCACTAAGTTTGACGGTTTCCTCTGTCTCCTGACCGGGTTTGACTAGGTGCCTAGCGACAATACCAACAAAACTTAATCCAGTGTCAAAAAGACAAGTAGTGGAGGTACCGTTCAAAATTACAGTTCCTCGAGTTGAGGGTCGGTCCCCCTCAGGTTGAGAATCACTGACATTGACTCTACCTTTCGAGGCTGTATGCAAACATCCAATGCGGTTTGCACCGGTTTGTTTGCCCTGATCAGACGTTCCTGGTGTAGGGGTCTTCCCTTTTCCTTGACCTTGGTGGCCGCGCTGCCACGTAGGCTTGTTGGGTTGATCAGAATTGTTGTTGGGGGGGTATCGGGTTTTGTAGAATTTCGATTTTTCCTGGGGAGGTTTCTGGGTATTGTTATCTCGTTGGTTATAATGTTGAGAGGAAGTGGAAGAATAGGATGCCTGCTCTAGATTCTGTTTTCGAGATGGCTCATCGGTGGGTTTACGTTTAGTGCTGGGAAGTTCGGCCATTGCATTGCTATAGCGTTCGGCTTTATTGAGTATGTCTTCAAGCCTGACTGCCCCCTGTTCAGCCAAAAATCTACGAGTTTCATTCGACAAAGTGGATTTTATCTGCTCCACAAGAACAAGTTCGAGGAGTCCCTCATATGAAAGAGGTAGGTCAGATAATTCAATGCACTTTGTCAGATAACCCGTGAGACGTGAAGAGAACTGGGGAAATGTTTCCGTGCTCTCTTTTCGGCTGTTTCTGAACAACTGCAGAAACTTTCGGGCAGTCATCTCAAACTGCTGTAGTAAGGCCTTCTTCAACATGTCGTAATCATGTTGATTCGGTCCCAGCTTTGTGTACACGTCATAAGCATTGCCTTTCAGTGACGTTGAAAGTTTGAGCGCCCAGCGGGTACTCTCTAACCCATAAAGATTCGCGAGTCTCTCGAATTTTTCTAGGTAGCTGTCAATTTTTTCGTTAGGGCTAGGAAAAGATTCTAAAGAAAACGACATAGCAGTTAATTGGGCAGATTGAGTACTGGAGAGGTCCATTGATTGAGACTGGGGCGAAGACGGCTCTCCGTTAGTCGAAGTAGAGGCGCCCCGACTCTCTAGAGCCTTAAGCGCCAGTTGATGCTGTCTTTCCTTGTCTCTCTCTCTCTCTCTCTGCGAGTTTCCATCTCTGCTTCAATTTTCTTCTGTTCCAAAAGACGTTCTTCCGCTTCTTTCTTATCTGCCCTCTCCTGGGCTTCTCTCCTCTCTGTTCTTTCTTTCTCTTCTTTCCTCTCAGCTTCTGCTCTCTGTTGCTCCGCCTTCCTCTCAGCTTCGGCTCTCTGTTGCTCCGCGTCATATATTTCCAATTCCTGGTTAATAAACGCGTTTGCAGCTTCTGCATCTAATCCTGCCTCTTTCGCTTCCAGCCTCAAGATGGACCTCATCTTTATCCTCTCTGCCATTGTTAAAGAATAAGATGAAGTATGCCTAGAGAACTAGTAAGAAGCAACGCGAAAGGGAGGAACTCTGAACCGCTACGAGAAAAAAACACAAGTATAAATTTACCTGTGTTACCTCCTACCTGTACTGTGCAAACTTATCGCTGCTATTATCTGGCAATTAAGGCTCTAAACGCAAGCGACTATGCCACTAAATGGTAAGTTACACTGGAAAAGAATCTACTTTTACTAACAGTAGAGAAAAATTTATATTAAAACAATTTAAAAGGAAAAAAAAAATTTCCCCTAAATTTTAAATCTCTGACAACAAACTCCGTCCCTAAAGTCAATTATTGAGATGAGACGTTGTTAACTTAATTTTTAAAAATCAGAACAATCCGTCTTTAGCTAAGCTCAACTCTTTTTAACTTCAAAAACCTTAGTGACTGTAAAACAATCACGCAATCCCAGCAACTCTTATAAAGAAAGAAATATAATTATCTCCGCCAGAGGATAATTAAAATAGCAAATATTTTTGTTTATCTGTACTTTCTACTGCTGTGGAGAGAAAACAACCTGTAAATATGCTGTGTGGACAACCCAAATACTTAAAGAACGTTTGTCTAGGGGTGTAATTATTTATTTATTTCCCTAATTCACAAAGACAAATCATTCACACTCTACCTAGTTAGACCCAGACTAAATCAGACTCAAAATATCTTTAACCCGGCTATGCGATTGCCTCAAATGTAGCTCAAGATCCCAGAACCAGCCCACAAATATGTGTGCATCAAATGTATCTCAAAATTATCCCGGCGAGCCAGCCAAATATTGTCGTAAATTTATTTTGAGAGAAAAGAGTCTAGAAATAGTGGTCCGGTTTAGAGTGGAAAATGATGATGGAAAGCTCAGTGATAGAAAATGTAGAGATTAAATAGTTGCTTCACAGCGTGCTGGAGGAGAGTAAAGACAGACTTATTTACGACAAATCGTTTCTCTCAATCTTCTCTTCCACTCTCCTGGTCAAACAATTATTTGCCAGTTTTCCAGACACGCATCTGCGCGCACACCGATTTGGTGTTTTCAAACACACAGACGACGTAGATACAAACTATATTAAACGAATAGGGGAAAAGTTGGGCTTTGGGTATATCCAACACAGAACTAAATGAGTTTATGTGATTTTATTCACTTTAAACATCAATCACTAACAAATATCAGGTATTACATAAATTATCATAAGTACACAAATGCAAATAACAAGTTTGGGAGGGGTGAAGAAGATTGGTATCGACTAAGCCCTTCCCGCTTATTAGACAAAGATAAACCCAGTCCAGAGATAGATAATATCAGGAACACGGGTACGTTAACCTAACAGTGAAGTTAATTAATATGAAAAGGGGTGTTCCCAAATTAGTTAGGGTGGTAGAAAAAAAAATACTGTTATCCCAACGGGTGTCTTCCCTTTACTAGGCAAAGAAAAAAAAGGGGGGGGGTTTAAACAGAGTTAACAAAGTATCCAACTAAAGGAACAATGCCGGGTATACAGAAAACGTATTACCCGGTAGGCAAGTTAACAAATGGTTTGTTGCAAAAAAATTAAATCTCCTGTCATTCATACACACTGTGCGGATCCACACTCATATACACCACACACTTACCGAGTTGCAGCATCAGACAATCCCTTAGAATGATAAACACAATAATTAACTCTTGACGTATGACAACTGTCTAGTCCTTCTATGTCCCGCCCCAGATAATGCGAGGATTCACTGAGAGCAAATATTCCCGCTTATCGCCGGACTTGAAGTTCTAAGAGTTCTTGTGTTTTATTATAAAGAAACGAGTCTATGGGATGGCACTGACGCAGTTCGACATAGGGGTGAAAAATGAGGTGATGGTATAATCCTTCACTGCGTGATGATAGTCATTGACCGGGAAAGTTTGTTTAATCCAGTGAGGAAAAACTCTGCTCGGTCACAGTCAGGTAAATCGGTAATCTCTCACAATAGAGCAGTATATAAACTATCGCTACTGGCACTGTTCATCTTCCAGTTTATCTTACAGATTTAATTTGATGATAATAATCAAATGATCTTGGGTAGGCTTTCTTTCATGTAATTATGTTAGCTAGGCCGTACCGGACCACCACAAGATTTACTTTAAAAAAATGTCTCATCAAACTGTCTGGAAGTTTAAGAACCGAGTATGGAAACTCTGAAAGATTTCGTTATTGCTGGGATTGCAAAAGGTGATCAATCTAGAGAAAAAGATAGAAAACCCATAACAACATAATCATACTTTAAAACAAATAATCTTCTAAGCGCGCGATAAATTTCCCGTTAAGCCTATTATACACTCGAGTATTTAATTATGTATTTAATAAACACTGCGCGAATTCTAGTGGTTAAAAACACACATCTATAAAACTAGGACTTAACTGAATTTATTAATTATAAATTCCTTCGCGACTTTAAAAGTTAATTAAGCATCTATTATCTTTTGAAATAATATAATAGATAGATCATTATATTTACAACTGGAACTATTGAGACGGTTTAATTTAATAGGTTTAAATTAACACAAAATCCAATGAAATATAATGAATGAACTAGACCACTGATCACTTTACACAATATATATATTACCGCTTTGCACAGAATAGAATTCACTGCAAATATGTATAAAATCCATGGGATGATCTAGCAAGATTTCAAATATCGCTAGTGCTTCTATCAAGTTCTGGCCAGCGAATGATGAAGTGTATTTCTAAGTGATCTGTATATCTACAACTGGAATGCAAGATGAGTGGGACAGGAGAACTTTGACAGCTTTTTTGATCTCATAAACTTTGGGGGATCTGACCGCCAAATCCAAAGAGAGAAGCCGCCCCCTGGTCTCTCGTATCTTCGCTCGCTGCTTGCGTCAGCTTTCCCCGTTCGCTCTGGCTGCGATCGGTTCCGTGCTTAACACCGAGATGCGAAATCGTTTCAGGGACCACCACTGTCTTTGATAGCGCCGATAGTCTCCCCTGAAATCCCTCAGTCTGTCTCTTTGATCTCGTGCCGCATACTAAATGAGTCCCGGTCGGTTCGCTCTGGCGAAACGAAAAGTTACAACAAATGTTCAGGGGTTCTAATGTTATGAAAAGCTAAAGGTCCCTTTAAATCATCAATCATATCAGGGAAAATTCACTTGTCAAACTAGACGTACGTCACAGTTATCGACATTCCCAGACACAAATCTGGGTTTGTCCCCAGTTGTCATATGGAGTGAAGAAGATTACACTGTTATATCTCAATCGTGCGTCCGGCTTAACAAACAAAAAAATTTACTACCTGTAAACTTGTAATCCGTCTGGTGTTGACGATTAATCAAAGAAACATGTCGACGTAGCAACCACAACAACAACAAAAAAACAGTCAAACGGTCAGGTAACCGGGTGGGCGTGACAGGACAACCTCGATCAGTGAAAGCGTGAAAAAATAATGGAAAAAAAACATGAGAATGGATAGCTGAGTAACCTAACGGAGAGGATTGAAGACAAGAAAATAGAGGACGGACGAATTTCGTCTCTATCGTAGATTCAAGGTATGTGAAGTGGTGCACCGCTGCAAATTCATTGCAATCGATAGTGATAACTGGTGCAACATCCACATCCTAACGCGACACATTTGTTCTCTTTAGACATAGGTATATAGTTAGATACAGTCAAACTAGAGGAAGGTAGATTCATTAGATAAAGTAAACAGCTAAAATAAACGCAGACCGACAGAAACAGGCAGAGGTTCAGATAGACCGACAGAGACAGGCAGAGGATCAGATAACCCGACTGAGACAGGCAGAGGTTCAGATAGACTGACAGAGACATGCAGATGTTCAGATAGACCGACAGAGACAGGCAGAGGATCAGATAACCCGACTGAGACAGGCAGAGGTTCAGATATACTGACAGAGACATGCAGATGTTCAGATAGACCGACAGAGACAGGCAGAGGATCAGATAACCCGACTGAGACAGGCAGAGGTTCAGATAGACTAAAAGAGACATGGAGATGTTCAGATTGGGGTTGTACCGAATATCCTATTCGTATTCGATTCGGTGCCGAATAGTGCCTTCAATGAACTATTCGTATGCGGCGGAATAGTACGCTGCCGTCAAATCCGAATACCGAATAGTGAATTTAGGTCAACCCGCGGCGTGATAATTTTAGACCTAGAAAGTTTGCTGACTTTCCGTTTCCATTGGTCATGCAACTAACAACACACCACGCCTTGCGATCAGTACTTTAGCGTGTAGCGGGTTGCATCAGCTGACTAGGCAGTGGGTAGGCGCCAGCCGGTTAAAACCAGACCTGTAAATATCAATGTCTGCGTTTGTCCTCGCATTGTGACTGTTGTATTGGTTTAAATCATGCCTTGTTGGTTTTTTTTTAATACTTTATAGTGACTTTTCAAGTTTAAGAAATACGATTTATTATTCCTTAGCAACGATCATCGTGATGGAAAAGCGTAGTCCAATTTGGAAACACGTTTTCATATAACAGATGTTGTCTTTTGTCACAGAATGTTGAGAGACTCGTTTTTTTTTTTTTAAAGCCAATGCATGTTTCATGTAGCAATTTAAAAATTAATTAATGGCTAGTTAGTAGCATTAAATAGTTCAAAGATATTTGCCTTGTTGTTTTGTAACGCTGTATAATTAATAAAAATGTCAGTAGACCTATTGAACACAACTTTGTATGTTCAACATTTACTCACTATTCGTATTCGTATTCGGCCGAATAGTTCAAGGCCTCTATTCGCATTCGGCCGAATAGTAAAAATTACTTTTCGGTACAACCCTAGTTCAGATAGAC
>JAMPIV010009458.1:0-96304 GCA_024509875.1 Oreohelix idahoensis | reverse complement strand
TTTTATTTACATTTATGTACTAATCTATTTGTTATCTCCTGCATATCTTGCTGTCTGTGTGACAGAAGGCACAAATCATCTGCAAAGTCTAGATCCTCCAGCTGTGTGTTAAATGTCCACTGTATTCCGGTTTTCTCTCCCTCTGTTGTCTGTCTCATAACCCAGTCTATGTCCATGAGAAAAATTGTTAGTGATAGCAGACATCCCTGTCTGACTCCACTTTGTACTGTGAAGGGCTCTTTCTTCAACTGTTTCTAAACATAGAAGGGGGGAAAACATCGAAAACTCGAATCCCTGGGAGTCGAAACAAACAAACTGCTTGCAATTTCCAAATTAAAACACGCATATAGTAAAAGGGAACGGCCAAATGAGATCACGTGTGTCTGTGTGAAATATAAATTATCGAATAATGAGAACGTTGTGTGAGAGAGAGAAATTATCGGATAAAGATATAGATTGTGTGGGAAAAATAAATTGTCAGATAAAGATATACGAGTACTTTGTGTGTGAGAGAGAAATGATCGGATAAATATATGCATTTTTTTGCGAGAAAAAAAAGATTAAACAAATCTCGCAAACTGGCGTGAGGGCAAAACGGTCATATATATATGTGTTGTTCGTCCATCACAAGTGATGAAGACCACTCTGTTCATCCAATTATTAGGATGTTAGGATAGTCTATGAGTACGAAGATGACTGATGAGCCCGATGCGGGCCTGGAAGGATCTCGGACAGTGTGGGCAGGGAATGTTTGCTTCATGTGAAGGTTTTGTTTCACGATCTTTTCTAGCTTGTCTCCGCTGTTCCGCTGCTGCTCTTCTGGATGATTCGCATGCCGCTGCACCTTTACGAAGAGATGTGCGCCAGACAGTTCGGTCTTGCGCAGCAGCTTCCCATGTGTCTGGGTTTATGTCAAAGGTTTTTAATGAAGCCTTAAGCGTGTCTTTGAAGCGCTTTTTCTGGCCACCATGGGAGCGTCTACCCTTCTGCATCTCACCATAAAAGAGTACACACATATATATATATATATATATATATATATATATATATATATATATATATATATATATATATATATAAATAAATAAATGAATATATATATATATATATATATATATATATATATATTCATTTACTTATTTATGAGGGTGTGAGGGGCGGACGGATTATTATGTGCTTGTTTATGGGAGAAATAATTAAATGGATAATGACGTATTTGTTTGTGAGAAAACACAGACATCTATATTTATGGGAGTAGGATTAAGACGGGAACAGACGAAACATCGTGGGCTGCCCCTTTTGTTTTTTAACCTAATAAAGAGGAAATATTACTTACTGACTTACTTAGTCATTCCTCTTCTACCCTGGGGTGTAGATGTTTGCCAGAGAGCGCCATACAAGGTGCGTCGGTTATATTAGGGCACAAGCACAAATATCCAATACCATAATTCCCGCCGTAAGTACGTCGGTCGTTCGGTCACATCATGTAAACCGTCATTTGCGCACTTTTCTATTTTCGAGAGAGTACATTAACTTTCAACCACAGCTAAGGGTGAAAGTTAGACAATAATTGTATTGTTTCCCTTATATGTACTCTCCCGAAAATAGAAAACTGCGCAAATGACGGTGTGCATGAACAGTTTGATTATGGAAAGAAGCCAACAACAAAATTGATAAACAGTACATGAACTGGGGACAGGAAGGTGCGGAGATGCAGATTTAATCAACAGACAATCAAGATACAGTTTCATTCGGGAAACGGATTTCATTTTCTTAAAAATAACCTTAAAAGGTAAGTTTTTGATTGTTTCTTCAAGACACAATTTAAATTTAAAGTATTGCAGACTTATTATTATGGATCAAAATGATAAGATGCCTGCAATTAAAAACCTGTCAATTTTGACGGGTTATTGCTAGTAATATCCTATCGGCTGTCTTCCTTCTGTCCTGGTTCCAGTCTAGTCCTCGATCATTCAGAAATTGCTTAATGTTGTCATCCCAGCAAACTCTAGGTCGTCGTGGAGGTCCGTATCCCTGACTCTTAGTTTCCCATACTTGTCGTGGTAGCCGATCTTCTCCCATTCTGCAGACATGGCCAAACCATCGTAGCTGGGGCTCGGTTTTGAGACTTTGCCGTATCGTCTAGTTGCAGACCACGTCTCTTCTTGTTACTTCAACCATCTTCCTCAGATTCCTCACTTCTGAGGTTTGGAGCTGGCTTTTGTGGGTTGTAGTCATTGCCCACGACTCGCATCCATAAGTCAAGACTGGAACATAGATATAGCGTTATACAGCCATCTTCGTCTTCTTGCCAACTTTTCTTTCTCTTTTGCTGAGTAATCCTCGATTTATGGCTTGATAAAGTCTCCCAGCTGCTGCTCTTCGGGTAGCCAACTCTTCTTTAATGCCTCCCTTCCAGTCTATGCCAGCTCTAAGGTATTTAAAGTGGTTGACCTGCTACAGGACCTGTTCTCCCAGCGTAATCTGATGCTTTCTTCCCTGTCGTTGTATCGTCATGGGTTTGTTTTGGAGCTGTTCATGACCATCCCTCTATTCTCCAGCTCTTCCTTCCAGACTTGCAGGTTGGTTTGAAGATGTGCCTCTGATTTAGCAATCAGGGCAACATCATTGGCAAATGCCAGCTCTGAAATACAGACCTGTCTCACTTTTCAGATCCTTCCCACTTAATATTTTCGTGTCCTCTCCTTACATGTTCTGATGATATCGTCCATGAGAAGTAAAGACAAAATAAAGTGAGAGAATATCACCCTGTCTTACACCAGTGATGGTCCTGAACTCTTCTGACGTATGGTCTGCCGTCCTCACATAACTTCTGCAACTCTTGTGGAAGCTGTGTATAGCATAGATCAGAAGGGCTGGAATGTTTTTCTTTGACAAGCAGTCCCAAACTTTGCTCCAAGGGACCTTGTAAATCGCCTCTTCCAGATCCAAGAAACAAAGATGCATCTCACCTTCATACTCAAGAGCCTTTTCACTCAGCTTTCTGAGTGTGAAGATAAAGTTCAGGGTACTTCGGTTAGCTCGGAAGCCACATTGAATCTCATCCATTTGTGGCTCAGCTAGGCGGCTCTCTGCTCCAAGATTCCAGAGTAAATTTTACCAGGAACAATGAGAACAGATATGCCTCTATAATCCCCACATTGTCGGTCGTCACAATTGTTGAATATGGGTGTCATGCTGGCAATCTCCCAATCCTTTGGTATGGTCTTGAGGCACTAGGCTGCATGTAGGACCCTAAGGAGGGTCACCTGCTGCTGCCATGTACCTAAACATTTCTGGTGTTATACCATCATGTCCTGCTGCTTTACCCACCTTGATTTTCTTCAGTGATGCCTTCAGTTCTTCCATCTTGATGCCATCTTCATCACCATTGGTTTCCTATTCTGTGAAAGTGATCATTTCTGAGGCTTGACCTTGCTCACAGTCAAGGAGCTCTGGGAATTATTCTTCTCATCTTTTCATCATCTTTTAGGATGGGTTTGAAAAAAAAATCGAAAAAAGGTGATTCGTCTTACGAGGACAAAAGACAAAGAAAATAGTCTACGTTACGGCCACATGGCCTTTGTCAGGAAAGGAAAGAAAGTGAAGGCTAGATAGGACACATAAGAACTATAATAAATATAAAAATAAAACCTAGGTACTTCCCTGAAGGCAAGGCATCGAAATCCTATCAATATTCGCTGTCCGCTGATGGACGCGTGGCTGAACAGGAAGTGACTTCCGCCGCCGGATGTACACAATACATACTAAGAAACTAAAAACTAAAAAACGAAACCGAACAATAAACTACCCAAACGTAATAAAAGTGGGGACTGGAAATAGAAGAGGACAGAATGAGTGGGAGATAAATAAATATGAAATAAAAAATCAAAACAAATTAGAAACAGTGTATATTCATACATATTATGGAGGAAGGCATAAAAATAGAAGAATAGGATAAGAGTGGAAAGAGTCAAAATAGAGCTAGAGAGGAAAGGGTGACCTCAGACAAAGGTGTGAAAAGTGTTGAGAACGGTTGGTTTTAGACACCCCATGCGGTGGATAAGACGGTTCTCAAGCTGTTCTCGGCTGGCAGTGTCAGAGGAGCAGGATCGGATCGCTGTGACCTGGATGTCGATGGGACCATGGTGGTCAGGACCATTAAAATGTATGGCAACTGGTGTGGACTTTTGCTGAGCGATGTCATTTAAGTGCTGGCTGAATCTGTCCCCAAGTCGTTTGCCTGTTTGGCCAATATAGGTTTTGCAGCAACGTTTACATATGATCGTATAAATGACATTGCGCGATTCACACGTGAAGCTACTAGTGATGGTGTACGTAGCCTTAGGAAAGGACACCTTCTGGGTTGAGATGACATGCTTGCACGTGTTGCATCGTGTCCGACCGCAGGGTAGTGTGCCAAAGTGAGTGGCATTCTCCTTTGGGAGACGGCTGTGAACAAGAAGATCCTTCAAGTTCTTGTCGCGTCTATATGCCACCAAAGGTGCTTCACCGAATACTTCTTGGGTCACAGGCTCTGCTTGGAGGATAGGGAGGTGGCGGAAAAGGATCTGTTTGACAGCAGTACTGTGAGGGTGATGGGTCAAGATTAATTTGACTCTATCCGAAGTGGATTTATAGTGAGGTTTGAGCGCCTCCTGGCGAGAGATGGGGAGCACACATTGGAGTGCAGAGGTGAGAACATGTTCCGGATAAAGTCTGCTACGGAAGAAATCCAACATCTCATTTGCTTGGAAGTGGAAGTCATCGTCGTCTTGGCACAAACGGCGGAGGCGGAGAAGTTGTGAAAAAGGAAGGGAGTCACGACAGGCCCGAGGATGAGAACAGGTTTACAGGAGGTAGCTGTGGGCATCTGTCGGCTTGTAGTATACTGAGGTATTAAGGCCGGAGGGTGTGATAGAAATAGTAATGTCAAGGAAGTTGACAGATACTGTGGAGACGAGGGAGGTGAACTTGATGGTGGGGTGAAAGTGGTTGACAAAGTCGATGAAGCGATATAAATCAGTCTCAGACATATCTGTGAGACCTATGCCATCATCGATATATCTGCGGTAAAACCCGGGGAAAGGACCGGAGTATAGTTGCCATATCTGATGCTCCAAGTGGCCCATGAATAGACAGGCATAGCTAGGACCCATCTTCGTTCCCATGGCAACACCACTAATTTGGTCAAAAAAACTGACCATTGAATTCAAAGGAATTCAGTTGAAGGACCAGTTCAGCAAGACGGAGAAGAGTGTCAGTGGATATAGAAGGGCAAGTGCGCTGGTCCAGAAAAAACCGAAGAGCTCGGAGACCATCAGAGTGGGGAATAGAGGTATACAGAGAACAGACGTCTAACAAGAAAAGACGGTAGGAGCGGTCTGCTGGGAGTCGGATAGAGGAGAAAGTTGTAAGAGCATGATTGGTGTCTAGTAAGTCATTTGTCTTGTTTGTCTTTTATAAATTTAAGAGGGCATTGTTTTTCCTTCCTGATGTTATTTAGACTCTGGTAAAACAATTTCTGGTTTTCTTGAGCACCTTATTTTAACTTTTCTGGTGGGCAATGTCTAGGCCGAGCAACTGTTTCAGTTGTTATTTTAATTGTCAGCAGGTAGTGATCCCTTCCAATATCTCTGACCTTCTCTAGCATCCCGCACAGACGTGAATGAGCTTGTCCTAACAATAGCATAGTCGATGACTGATTTCTCATTCTTAGTTGATTATATATGGTGTATGGGTGTATGCGCTTATGGGAGAACTTTGTCTTCGTAATGACAATATTTTGCTCAGTGCAGAATCTAGGGATTCACTTTCTCTTGTTATTTAGTGTATCTTCTCTATATCTTCAGATAACTCCACCCCATCTAGCATGGTAATCTTCAGCTCTGGCATTAAAATCTCCGAGGAGGAGAATTTCATCCAGACAGTCGTCCACTGTCTTTTGAAGCAGCTCGAAGAATTATTTTTTTACTTCTGCTCGCTCGTCTTAATTTGGCCCATACACAAAGGAAAGGTTGACTATGGTTTCTCCTTCTTTTAGCTTTAGCACCATAATGCACTCCGAGACAAAGTTCCATTCTTTGATGCCGTCTCTTTTGTGTTTAGCCACAATAAAACTCACATCCCCTTTAGCTCTTTCGGTTATGGGGACTCCACTGTAGAGCAGTATGTCGCCATCGATATCCATAATTTCTTGCCCCTTTTTATCTTCCTTTCCGTTAAAGCCAGGATTTTAATTTTGCTTTCTTCATCTCCTCCACCATCTCCTCTTCTTTTCCGTTAATACTCCTAATATTCCATGATTCATAAATCGTCGTCTGTAATCCGTGCCAGTTAGTCTCCTTTAAGATCAGTCTTGTTTTCTTTCTGTCGTTTCTGTTAATCGGTTTTTAAAATAAAATATGAAGACATACAATTTGAAATCCTCATAACAGACAACTTATAAAGCACTTTCAGATAAGAAATGGAGTGTGACAGGAATGCATCTTTTCAACACTTCTCGTCTAACTGGCTATTGATTAGATTATGAAAATCAAAATCATCAAACTTGGAAACAGAATTCAGTGGAGAGCTTTCCAGTCTAGACTTTGCCGACAATCCGGCTCTTTTATCCCTTAGCCATAACCAGATGTGGACTCTTCTGTCTCTTAGCCGTAACCACATGTCGGCTCTTCTAGCCCTTGACCGTAACCAGATGTCGGCTCTTCTAGCCCTTGACCGTAACCAGATGTTAGATGCTGTCTCTTCTGTCCCTTAACCCTAACCAGATGCAAGAAAATATGAGAATACACGATGAGAGGACACAGCAACTTAGTCTGAAAATACACAGAGGAAGGACAAATATTATGACATTAAATGCGAGAAAACTTAGCCAGATAGGGAGATATATGCCTATAAGATGTGGAATCATGCATCTAGCTACAGACTTACGTAAATGAGTGATTACATAGAATAGAAGGATTGAAATTACATGGCAAGGCCACCAAGAGGAACTGATGACACGAACCAGACAAGTGCCAGTGGAAGAGATGAGAAGAATTCGCTGGCGATGGATAGTACACACATTGAAAACAAACCTGTTAATAAAATTACAAGGCAGTCCTGGTTCTGGAATCCACTGGAAAAAAGAGGCAGAAGTAGACCAAAAACTATTGAGAAGAGAACTAGAGGCAAAAGTGAAAATGGCGAGGAAGACTTGGAAAGAACTTGAGTTGATGACCTATGCTTCATAGGGAGCTAAGGTGTATTGACTGGAGAAGCGGATTATAAATTCAAAATAAGAATATAAACGGCAAAGCTGAGTAGAGATTTCAAGCAAGATATTACATTGCATGACAAAAACAAAACTTGTTGCTTGGCGCCGGACAGGAGAGTTTTGCATAAAGGAAGCAAAGCTTTGTCTTCCACATGGAGGTCAAAGGTAAGCACAGAGAAAGGGAGAGTATTACAATAGAGCATGTGTATCTCCGCTCATTAGTTACGGGGCTCGACAGGGGGTCAAAGGAAAGCAGAACTGTACCACATAAGGCATATCGTAGTGGGCTTCTAAGGAGTGTTGTGCTGGCTATCCCCCATCCTGTAACTGACAAAACGTCAACAACAACAAACTCAAGCCGACCACAACCGGTCTTGTTCTGGAATACTCAGCGCAAGAGATGTAGAGGAAGAGCAAAGGATATCCTAAGCGGATGGCACAGGAAGGCTCGCCTTCAACTTGTAGGCCTGTGCTTCTTGGGAAGTAGAAGGGTAATGACAGTGATGTATTTTTCTATTTGAACAAAGGAACATAAATCTTTAATTTACTAGATACTTACTTACTTACTCAGTCGTTCCCCTTCTACCGTTAGGTGTATTACTAGATACGTGGTAAAAATACAAGTTGTTGCCAATTGTGAGCAAGTATATGCACATGACAGGAGAAAGACCAAATGAATGAGAGAAAAAATATTTATGCCCTCAGAATTAATAAATAGGGCTGCCGTTCTATACTTCTTAATGTAACAAGAAATAAATGAAAGAAAATACGTAGATAAGATTGATTTAACGCCAGCCTAAATTGTTCAATCTACTGTGATTGTATAGAGTTAATTTGTATGATTTTTAATCAGAAACTATGTTGAGTTTCAAATCTTTTGTGTGAAAGTGGTTGTCACGCTCATATTTGTCCAATTTCTTAAAAAAATAAAAAGATAAAGAATATTAACCAATGACCTACTTATTTCATTAAAAAAAATAATAAACTACTTACCTAAGAATATCCTTGCGAGTGAAGAAGGTGCAATCCTGTACAGAAGCATATATTAATCAATATTTTTTAAAGTTTTGTTGGAAATGAAAACGTACATATGTATTAATAATGAGTTTTAATTAAACTCTCTTTCACTCCAGGAGATTCTGAGTCCCTCTAACATCACTTGGAAACGTTTTAAGCTGCTGTAGCTAAATGGACAGGAAACAGCCTGGAAATTTCCCTGTATTTAGCAATCTTTATGATCTTTGGTATATATATATATATATCTGAGATTCACAACGGGGGAACACCTAATTATTCGAGAATGAACAATTAAGCAACCAATCATAAGTGCGGAAAAAGAGCCAATCAAACGCAAAGTAGCGGAAGGGAGAAACTCATCGAAATAAAAAAGGAGATTCAACTAGAGACAGATTAAACCAGTCAGATGATGTGAGGGAGATTCAATCAAACACAGGCTCAATCAAATTCATACCGACTAAGAAACTGCATATAAGCCTGCTTAGACTCAACTCTGGATTCTCAAATTTCATTTCAAGGTCTCATAGCTGATAAGACGTCCAACGAACTGACACACACCACCTGTAGAAGCCAAATAGCCACAGCCCATAGCTGAGAAAAGCCAAGCTGACCTGACTTGAGAGCGGACTTGCAACATGGTAGCTCAGATCCGTAATATTGTGTCTCAAGGGTATGTTAAACTTGTATTGATCGTTAGGTTACAAAATAACTTTATTGTTATGTAAATTGATATAATATTTAACATTGATGTTATGTAAATTGATATAATATTTAACATTGAATTATGATTGACTTTGATTTACACACTTATCTTGGTACTCCTAAAAACTACGCTGATAAGTGCAGCTGGTCTCCAGGTGCAAATAACCTGAACCAATCCTGAACAGCATTGACGCAGCTAGAGTCTTTATCAGGATTGCTCAATACTAGTCCAGTCCTTTTCAGGGCATAGCTTTTAAATGATGGGTGCGCAAGAGTTCTTCTTTTTCTTCTTCTTATCTTTTTCATCCTTCTTCATTTACATTTCCGGTTGATGTAATTTCTTAAACTGTATTAAGAGAAGTTACTCTGGCATAACTAAGGATCAAAGGGAATTAATTTAAGAAAGAAGACAGAAACAATTTAAATTGATATCAATAATCGTTCCATGTATTTTATTGATTGTATGATGTACTTCTTTAATCTTTAATCGAATACATGAATACGGCCTTATGACTATGTTGTCTAAATAAGGATTCTGATCAATAGTGGCCAGTCATTATCAGATGGGCGTCTTAGTTGTAGACAACAGATACCATAGTCCGGTGCATGTGTTTACAGGATCCTACGCCATAGAGAGAGACGCAACAAAGCTTCTGGTAAGGAGCATAACAGTCAGCACTGTATGAGTAAACGACCACCAAATGGCCCATATGATGTTGAAAGACAGAGACAATTTATTTTAATTTCCAGCTTGTGATATTTTTGTAAAATACATATCTACAATTTTTACTAAATTTCTCATTTAATTTTTAAAGTGTACTGATATATTTTAGAAAATGCAGTTGATTATTTTTTTTAAACATTCCAGTTGCGGTTCTAATTTTTTTCTAATTCAAAGAATATTTAATAGTGTTTTTAAAAATGTGTACGGAAAACTAACTAGCTGCATTTCACATCATCTATTATTAGAGACAACCTTGGAGCGTAATTGTGGCTTTTTAAAACAGCTACCATCTAGTTACTTCACAGTACAGAAAACTTCAAGTTCTAGCTACAGCACCATCTTGGCTTACTTCACACATTCATGCTACAGCTTATTACTTCACAGAGCTACAACCTTGGAGGTAGGCTATAGTCTAGCAAGCTACCATCTAGAAGGTGGCTTACTTCACAGTTCTCTGCTACAGCTACCATCTAGAACTCTGCAGTTATCTACCTGACGTTTCCTGTGTCATTCCTACCTCTAGTTCACCAACTCTCTTCTCCAATTCCGGGAAGTATTATTTTACTATCTAACTTCCATCTCGCCAAACTGGGCACTTGTTTGTCCTGGATCATCCATTTTGCCACAGTCGCTCAGCGCAGTCCTTCTAAGAGTAGTTGGACAAAGCTGTTCTGATAGTAGTTGAGCATAACCTCGTTGAGATAATTACTGGGTGTGAAATCTATCTAATATTAGCTAAGTCTGAAATAGTTCTAATTTTTAGTTTGACATAAAGTCCATCTAATGTTCATTCATTCAGTAATCTTGAGCTCTCCAAGGAGCATAGGCCTTAAAAAACGTATGCCAAACTTTTCTGTTGCGTGGCCTCAGCTCAAGCTCTTTCCATGTCTACATCGTCATTGTCATATCTGTCTCCAGCTATCGTCTCCATGTATTCTTTGTTTATCTACTGTTTCTCTTACCCTTGGCATTGCAGAGACTACCTGGTGCTGTTATCAGCGAGCTACCTCAAGGTTGTCATATCCATCTACAGCGCCTTCTTCTTATCTCTTGTTCCACTTTCACTTGTCTGGATCCTGTCATCAGTGGTGACACTGATGATCTTGTCGTACCATTTTAATCTTTATATTCCACGCACGTATCATTTATGAAGTGGGTAACTTCTTTAGTCGTTAGGTGAACATCAAATCCTCTAAATGTTAACTGGTCATAAAGGCGTTTTAAATTAGCTGCGAAATAAGCGTGAAATAACATTATCATTAGCTGAACATGAAATTCTTCTAGTATGAGATAGGCATACCATCTTTCTAACATTAGCTTAGCATAAAATAACATTAACATTAGCTGAGCATGAAACCCTTCTAATATGAGATGGACATAGCATCTCTCAAACATTAGCTTAGCATGAAATAACATTAATATTAGCTGAGCATGAAATCTTTCTAATATGAGATAGGCATAACATCTTTCTAACCTTAGCTAAGCATGAAATAACATTAACATTAGCTGAGCATGAAATCTTTCTAATAAGAGACAGGCATAACATCTTTCTAACATTAGCTAAGCATGAAATAACATTAACATTAGCTGAGCATGAAATTTTTCTAATATGAGATAGGCATAACATCTTTCTAACGTTAGCTAAGCATGAAATAACATTAGCTGAGCATGAAATCTTTCTAATATGAGATAGGTATAACATCTTTCTTACATTAGCTAAGCATAAAATAACATTAACATTAGCTGGACAAGATACCCATTCAACATTAGCTGGGCGTGAAACGAGGAAAAGATACGATACTTCTTCCTCGTGCATGTCGTAAGAGGCAACTAGTATGAGTTTTTCATAGGACAGGTAACATCAACATATAAAACAAGTTGCCTGAAACCACTGAGGGTAGAGTAAGTGACTGCTTTGATGCAGGCTTCTTGCAAGTGAGCGTCCGACTTGCTGAGTGCTTAGAACTCTGATTTCTAGCGGCATAGGAGCCGGGTTCGATTCACTGTATCGTCACGCTCCAGTCTACCCAGCTGTAAATGGGTATCTCACCGTTATCTTTACTTAGAGAAAGAAAAGACAGCGAGGAAGGCAACTAGTCTCAATGCAGGACCTAGTATAATGAAGTCTCTAACAATTCACTCCCCTACGGACTATCTTTACCTTTTGCAAGTGGTCATTCGTAGCAGTAGTCGGGGGTAGTAGTGGTAGTATTAGTAGTAGTAGTAGCAGTAGTAGAGGTACTTGTATAATAGTTGTGGTGATAATAGCAAGAGCAGTAACAGTTGTAATCGCAATAGCAGTACTAGTAGCAGTAGTAGCGGTAATGGTAGTAGTGGTAGTAGTAGAAGTATTAGTAGTAGTTAACTAGTAGTAGTAGCAGCAGTAGTAGTGGTAATAGCAGTATTAGTAGTAGTTGTAGTAGTAGTATTAGCAGTAGCCGTAGTAATTGTAGTAGAAGTAGTCATTGCAGTAGTAGTAGTAGTAGAGAGGAGTAGTAGTGGTAGTACTAGTATTGATGACTGCATAATAGTAATAATGCTGGTAGCAGTTGTAGAAGTAATAATACTAATAGTAGTAGCAGTAGTAGTAGTGGTAGTAGTCGTAGTATTAGTAGTAGTAGCAGCAATAGTAGTAAACGACAAATTAGCAAGATTAATAACAAAATTGCATTACAGGAATACAGAGACTATGCAGAAGTCAAAATCAAATAAAATAATCCTATTAAAAAATCGCATCAACTAGAAAATGTAAAGAACCACAACTTGTAATTACCTGATAAATCTCTAGCTGAGTGTCCGTGAATGTTGTTATTTTATTTCCCATTTCAGCAAGGGCGACTACTCGCACATAGTTTTCAGTGTCAGCAGTCACTGATCAAAGCAGAAGTCGGCATTATCTAACCATGTTAGATAACAGTAAGCCTACGTTGTACAATAGATATGACACTTAATATCACTTTCGGATTATGTCACTGTGCAAATCCTTAATAAGGTTATTGTAACTTTGTAAATTTTTTATTTAACAATAAAATGTTATTATATATATACCTTGTATATACGGTATATATATATAGTTCGCACCGAACTTTAATATGAAAAGCTGCCTAACTATAACTGATTTATCTTGTGTCAGAGCCTCCGATTAGAAAAAGTTGTTAGAGCTCTAGACTCTTGCGGAGAAGGTACCCAGTTCAAAACATAGTAACGTCATGCTTGTCTACCCAACTGTAAATGAGCACCTGGTTCTGTTCATGAGTTAGGGAATGCAAAAGCAGCAAGGAACGGAGCTGTTCACTCCGTCTGCCGAAGCTGGATCTAGTATAGTGAAGTCTCTAACACTTCACTACCCTTCGGCAGTATCTACTATGGGACTACCTTTAGCTTTTTTATCTTATGGCAAAGGCAGCAGCAGGCAACCCGGAAGTTGTGGGAATCTACTTTAAAAACACTGAGCTCTCTTAATATCTACCTTGATAAAATTACGGATTTTGGGACCCAAAAAAAGTGCAACCAACATGTAGTTTTGTTGTCTGTGCCGGACCATCTTCTTCCAGCAATTCTATCGTCAGAGCGGTGGACAATTCAAACTGAATGACATTTTACTGAATGTTAACAACACTTCAAAGAAAAGATTGAGATCGTGCTTCCAACTCAACATCACATAAATAGTCGCACTGTAAATATAGAAAGGTCTTGATCATTCTGACCTAACGCAGAAGCTCTACACTGTTAAAGCACGTAGTAAACAGATACAATGAAGATGTAACTTAATAGCATGACAAGGCAGTCCTGTTTTGGAAAACCCGAAGTACAAGAAGTATTGGGAAGGAGTACAAGAAGTATTGAGAGGGACCCCCCCTTCCCCCCCCCCCCACCCCCCCCCCAAATAGAAAAAAAAGAAAAAAGAAAACAACAACAAAAACAAACAAACAAACAACATAAAACATAACACACAAAAAACCCGTATATAAATGAATGGGAAGTGAAGACAGAAGTAGGAAGGATAAATAAGACATGGACAAAACTTTAACGGGTTGTGAAATGCAGGTGACCGTTATTTACATTAACATGAAGCTTATGCTTTACAGGGAGCTACTACGATGCATGGAGGCATATCAGGAGTCATCCTATATGACCACCAGCTAAGCACAATGATTTAGTATACAAATGTGAAAGTGAACCACTGTCTGTGATGCTAATTACACCTTCATTGACTCTTGAAATCATCCACACACTTCCAGGGATTCCCCCTGTGGTGAGACATGTTGAGAACCCGGCATTTCACACTAAGCTTGAATAAATAAGGAAGGAAACCTTAGTCCTGTGAACAGTTAATAAATAAGTCAATAAATCATTGTAATTAACAGGTACTCGTTGAATATAACGGATGACACCAGATAATATAAAAGAAAATATAAAAGATAGACTTACCGGAAATCGAACCTAGGACTAACCAAACGGCACCATTGTCTTACTGTGAGAGTAAATCGTGAAAAGATGTTCAGCCAGTTTTGCACCACCCCCCCCCCCCCCTTCCAAATGCATAGTTTGCTGAAGTCATTCTCACAACACCTACACAACTATGGTATATAGGACCCGTGGACGACGCAGATAATTGAAAGACGCAATCACTAATATAACTTTCCTATAAGCAAGTATAGACCAAATAAAGGCCGAAATACTAGTGTCCATTTACGTGTAGTGGTAGACTATAACTAAAACATGTAACCCTCCGCTCTTTGTTGAAGTTATCACACACACACACACACACACAAAAGCAAGTTATGCACACTCCTGTGTTAGAATTTTCACACATAAAAATGAGATGTCCATAACTCTTAATTGGAATTCACACAGTCACATCCTGTCATATGCACTAATCCTATGTTAGCATGACACAAGCAATTGGAGCACTTTATCCGTACTTCAGACCGAATGCCCCCGGTGTAAGTAAACACTGAGGTCATCGTGCAGATAAGAACAATTAAGCTATTGCACAGTTTAAAGATAAAATTCTACTGATGAATTAGATCAGCGTCTCTCAACCATTTTACCTTAGCGGAACCCCTCAACTCGTTGCCAAGAAAATGCATTTGTAAGATGTTCGCGAGCGCGTGCGCACACACATACACATCACATATGGCAGCTGTCATGATAAGAAAAAGTATTGAAACTAGTTTCCCATTGTTTTAATGTGCCCAAACGTGCTAAACGCACTGAGCGAATGTCGCATAAAACAAAAGCAACATAAATAAAAAGCAGTATCTAATAATTGTCAAAACATTATGAAAGATGAGTGAAGTGACAACTAGACAAGCTGAAGGAAAAACTTTGTCCTTTGTTTGGCTCTTGGGAGCATTGTACGTACATATTTTCATACAGTCTTTTCATGTCAAATTCTGAACAAATATTACTTTTTCATGCGTTATACTGCTGTGACAGTATTTTGTATTTATTGTAAATCTATTGTATTTATCTCATCGCTGTGACAAATACTAAGACGGAACATGTCAGTTTAACTTTAAATAAATAAGAAGATTGTTACTAACCATAAAAACAGTTAATTTATTATCCGAATGGGATATTTATTGCTACAGTACGAAACAAACATGGACGCGTAAGTTAAATCCTAACCCTTTGTAAGAAAGATATTGGAATTTTTCGCCATGTTTCATCTCGCGGAATCCCTCATGATGCATTGCAGAACTCTAGGGTTCTATAGAACATTGGTTGAGAAACACTGACTGAGATCGTTAAGATGAAAAGTGTCGTAAGAGGCAGGTTAAATAGATTAGATAACAAATATTGCAGTAAGCTTATACGGGGAGTAGCGGTAACAATAAAACTGTTCCCATAAAGCGCTACAGTTCAACTAGGGGAACATTCTAGATAAATAACGATGTAATTTGTAGCTTCATGTTGTTTTGATGAGGTGATGGGTGGAGAGCGGGCGCTTAACAGCTGACCGTTATTGCCTCTTCTCGTTCCATCTTGGTCTACCCTGTTCAACCTGAAATTTGGTTATAATTGGGGTATTTAGTGTCATTTTATTTTTTAAATTTTGTATTCAATTTAAATAGCTATTGTCTTTTGCAGTTGCTGATTTCAATTTATATTAGTATTTGTCCATTTTATTTTCTCTTTTGTATTGTTTCTTGATAACTATTGTCCTTTACACTTGGTTTTACTTTGTATTAGTATTTGTTCTTTTTGAGTTGTCTTTATTTTTTTATTTCATACCTTGTTGTCTATCCTTGTCCTATGAGTAGTGGATTTTTATCGTTTTATCGAATAACCAACCGTAATTACTTACCATTTATGCTACAATAGTGGAAAACAAGGTTGTAGGAAAGAGAGACAAATGGTTGAGTGGAGTGCAACACGTTTCAGGAGGTGAGGATACTATGTTATATATCACTCTAAAACGACCAAGAAAGCTATTAAAGCTACCTACGAAACTTAAGGCCAACAATTAAATGCCAAGTAATGTCAGATTTGGTGATCGTAATTCACCAATATCAAAAGACGACTTTGAAGGCCAAGAATGAAATGACATGTAATGTCAGTTTTGGTGCTCGTAATTCACCATCATCATGATGTGACATATTCTCTCCAGAACGTTGTCTCCATTACGAATGCTCTGAACGCATCACATTTTTGGGCAAGTCGACCTGCATCTTCCAAAGACATGTTCAGACTCTCTGTGATGTCCCGGATCCACCGACGTCTAGGTCGTCCCCTTCCCCTTTTCCCAGGGACAATGCCTTCCATTACCAAATTTTCCAGACTATTACGTCTTTTTATATGACCGAAGAATTTCAGCTTCCTTATTGCGATTGTATTTAGGAGCCAATTTTCCGCTACATTTAGTGAGTGCAGTACTTCTCTGTTGGTCTTTTTTTCTGTCCAGGGTATTCTCAACATCCTTCTGTAGCATTTCATTTCGAATGATGTAATCTTTTTTGCAACTGTTTTATTGAGTGTCCATGTCTCGCAGCCGTATGTTGCTACTGGGAATATACATGCTCTGATCAGTTGTAACTTTGTTTCTTTGCTTGTGCCTTGCCATAGGTTTTTCAGCTATATTAGTTTATGTGAAGCAATTGCAAGTCTTCTTTTAATTTCTACTGCACAGTCGCCAGAGCTGTTGATGATTGATCCTAAGTATTCGAATTCATTAACTCTTTCCAGTTCTTCGTTATCAATTTCAATTTCTGGTTTGATCTTTACTTTGTCTGTTGTTTATACTTTGGTCTTCTTGGTGTTTAGGTATGGATTCTGGGATTCGCTGTGATTTTTGGTTGACATAATTAATTGTTCAAGTCCTTCTGGGTTGGTCGATAGGAGGACTGTGTCGTCAGCATATCTGATTTCCGGGATCTTGTACCCGCCGATGTTGAATGGGTCAAACTCTGTGTGTTCTTGGTGATCTCTTACGTTTCTCATGATATTCTCGGCATAAATGTTAAACAGGTAGGGCGAAAGGGTGCAGCCTTGTCTTACTCATTTTTGTGTACTTCAAACCATTCTGATGTTTCTCCGTCTATTCTTACGGCTGCCTGTTGTGCTTGATACAGCAGTGCGATGCGTTGTATAAGGTGGTTTGGAAATCCCATATTTTTCATAATAGTCCATAACTGCTGATGTTGTACACAGTCGAAAGCTTTGGTGTAATCAATGAAACAAGTATATAGGTCAACGTTGAATTCTCTACATTTTTCTATGATGTTCCTCATTTGAAAATATGATCTCTAGTGCCTCTACCTGGTCGAAAACCCGCCTGTACTTCGTGAATTTCTGTTTCTAGCATTTGTTGCATTCTTTTCATTATGATATGTAATATACTACTCGTCAAAAGTCAAGGGCCACTTAGAAAAACCTTGGTTGAAACCATAAAACAAATCTGATATAAACGTAATTGGTATCAGTCAAAACGTCATTTATTGAATACCAAATTGACATGTCACGTAAAGAAATGGAAACACACATTCAAACGCAATGAAGCTGTGAAGTGTGTCACCCACCTTTTCAAAAGTCACACAATAGATATTGGACAAATAGACATTTGAAAATCGGGTATGACCACCGTTTGCAGCAAGGCATTCAAGACAGCGTAGACGCATCGAGTCCACAAGGGTCTGAACAGTATCCTGAGGAACAACTTGCCATTCCTGAAGCAGAAATGCAGTCAGCTGTGCAACATCCATTGGCAGGGGGTGA
This sequence comes from Oreohelix idahoensis, assembly GCA_024509875.1. Lineage (NCBI taxonomy): Eukaryota > Metazoa > Mollusca > Gastropoda > Stylommatophora > Oreohelicidae > Oreohelix > Oreohelix idahoensis. The sequence continues at coordinate 78,383 of JAMPIV010009458.1, read as the reverse complement.
TTTGTTGACAATCTTCGACCAAGGACATCCCAGAGGTGCTCAATCGGAGAAAGGTCAGGTGAATGAGCTGGCCACGCCATCCTAATGATCCCATGTTGCTGAATAAACTCATTCAACACACGAGCTCGATGGGGTCGAGCGTTATCATCTTGGAGGATGGCATTACCACCTAAGGCCCCCAGAGCAGGCTGAACAATTGGTCTCAAGATTTCGTTCTGGTATCTTGGGCCGGTCAAGTTGCCTTGGATGATGTAGAGTAGGGTCCTGCCGTGTCTGTAGAAGCCTCCCCAGACCATGACAGAACCCCTACCATAACGATCCCCCTCTCGAATTGTGTCATCAGTAAATCGCTCTCCTGGTCGTCTCCAAACTCGAATCCTGCAATCATTGAATGACACAGTGAAGCGAGATTCATCAGTGAAGAGAACTTGACTCCATTGTTGCCTTGTCCATCGGATGTGCTCGCGACACCAAGCAACACGGGCTCTACGATGAGCAGGAGTAAGAGGGATTCTGACTGCAGGACGTCGAGCAGCCAGTCCAAATTCATGCAAACGTCTGCGAATGGTGCTTTGACTGACATTAACGTTTACAGTTTGTCTCAGCTGATATCTTAGAGTGGAACAAGTCACTGTTCGATGGCGCAGGGCTGACAACAAAAGGTCCCGGTCATCATGTCTTTTGGTGCATCTAGGGCGACCTGGCCGGTGGCAATCCTCCACACTTCCTGTCGCCCGAAATCTCTCAAAAATTCTTTGGATAGTAGAGTGTGACACTGCAAGCCGTCTAGCAACCTCATGTACAGATAAACCACTTTCAACCCACGCTATAGCCCTCATTCTTTATAAGGTGTCAAGACTTTTTCTCGGTGGCATGGTTTTTGCAACTGATGAAACTACCCTAAGTCTGCTGATTGTAAAACAAATTAATAGTGAACTCTGTTCACGAAAAGTCGCCATTGCACGTGGAATGTCAATCAGCACGATTACTTCACCTGTTTGGTTGTACGGAAGTTTGAAAAAACAGATTAAAAATGTGAATTTATGGTCAGCAAACCAAATTGCTTGTGATCACCATGGTTGTTGGTTGTTACGCACAGATCATTTTTTCTAAAGTCATTGTATGATCATTTTTTCTAAAGTCATTGTATGATCATTGTTTGCTAAAGACATTGTATAATCATTTTTTCTAAAGTCATTGTATGATCATTGTTTGCTAAAGACATTGTATAATTAGATTGACTGAAATGTACACTTTAATTTTTTTCGGTCAAAGCTACATAACTCGGGATAATTGAGATTATCATTTGATATGAGGTTACCTCCTCTTGTGACGAGACACGTTCGGTCCATAATTTTTTTTGAACGAAGTGTGATCATTCTCCTTATTTGGTAGTATCGGTTAACTGTTGTTTGAATGTCTGAAACCAGTGTTGAGGATTCGTTTGCTGTCCATATAAGGCAAGATTTCTTACAAAATCTTTCTAGAAGGTCTTCAACCATCGTCTCGTTGAATTTTACTCAGGTGTATGCTTTTCTGCGCATGTCTGAACTTTGAGAGGTGAGAATCGTCTTCCGCCCAGCATTGATTGAGAAGATGTACTGAGTAGAGAGCGGACGCATCTGCGTCTTGTGATTTTGATAGGGAAGTCCATAGTCTTTTGTGAGTTAGTTATCTAACTAGACTTTTCCCAGTATTATTCAAGCCGCCTGGAGGCATATGTTTTGTGGTTGATTCCGAAGAAAGGTAATTCCTCTTTTATTGAACTTTACGATACCATCTAGAAGTTCGACATTTTGTTGCTCTCTGCTCGCTTGTGTGATTCAAAATGGAGAGGTACTTTGATTAGGATTTCGCCACCGGTATCTTTATACCTGAACAATTTATATATATGGGTCGCTTTAGACCAACAGGACTATTGTCTGTTTTCCAGGATTCGCTATGTCAGCGATTACGCCCAAGTCAAAGGGTTAGACTTAGGAATGTGATAAAGGTCAGTTCGACCTGTACTCCTCAATGCTATTTCTCGTGCAAACGATAACGGACTTATTTATTACACCTGATCTGCCAGCATCAGGAGAGGAGTAATGATTATTATGTATGTGTACTGATGAAATGCAGCTGACACTGTTACACTATTGATAGTAATGAATATTAATGCATCCAGCTCTGTGCCATATTATTCAGACAGATTAATGAATAATAACTTTATGACACTGTGCACCTTGAATTGTTGTTTACGCTATGACTGATGAGGATTGAATCTTACATGAATATCAGTTGGCACCAATATTATTTCTGAATGCTACAATTGTTGAACTGTGATGTCTTATGACGTATGTAACGTGACTGTCATTGTGGTGTACAATAAAATGGTATATAAACGTCACGAGCAGTTTACCATTTCTATGACTTTGCATGTCATTTTGCCTGTGCTGTACTCTGTGGACTATCCAACTACCTTACACACGGCAACAATAAAAACCAGATAGGACACCCTACAATACAACTACAATCTACCCGGTGTCGATAGGGGTGGTACTTCAAGTCAGCCTAAATCCACCCGTATCAGTTTATGGTGGCCAGAGTTGTTTTTATGCTTAACGTGCATAGAGGACTGTCAGAGGAAGATATTGCACCCATTTTTACTAAAAACTTCCTTCATTTAATCATTCTACGCGCTTATATAAAAGTGTATTGAAAATAATAGGGTGGCCCTTGACTTTTGACGAGTAGTATAGTATTTTGCTGGCATGGCTTATAAGAGCTATAGTTCTTTAGTTTTTGCACAGTTTCAGGTTGCCCTTTTTTGGCAAGGGTATGTAAATTGATCTTTTCCATTCCTTGGGCCAAATTCCGCTTTGCCAGATCTTGCAGCATAATGCATAATATATACTGTCGTGAAACATTCTAAATCCACATATCTAAATTAAAAAGCAAATGTAAAGCCTAATGAATTAATTCAATAAAAGGAAAGAAGAATGGTGGAAGACCAGTGCTTTCTCAATGGCATGCGCCAGCGTGTATACCTCCGTAATGGCTGAACAATAAAAACCCCTTTTTTATGCTCCGTCTGCAAAATTGTAACGCTTCACGTTGATAGTAAAGCCTACTGCATCAATACACGCTTTCTACAAATAAAACTATAGCACGTTTCACTAGCTTTGCCCAACTTCAAATGTAATTATCTGATTAACCGTCTAACGTATTAATGCCATTTTTTGCATACGATGTTATATTGGGTTAGACCCAACAAATATATACTTTATATCTGTGCATCTTGTCCAGTTCCCACAGACGGATGAAATCCTTTGATCTTTGTAGGCATACTAATTATTGTGTATCGAAAAAAGAAATTTTACCACTTCAGTCACAGATTCTGTGAATTGAATAGGCATAGGCGTGTCTACTATTACAATAATGTGGCCATCACGTTTGCATATGAATACCTGTTGAAGATGATTTCTTAAATGATCTGCATGGGAGATACTCGTGACATTGTTTGTCATTGACATTTAATGCGCTACCAAACTGGACCTTCATTGATCTGATTATTTCAATAGGTATCACCACTTTGCGGTTCATAAATATCATAATGGAAAGTTTCTCCTCTACTGTGCTTGTAAATAACGGTAAGGTCATCTTTAAAGAAATTAAACTTCATCCGAATCATAATCAGATGTCTCTGAGAAATTGATAATCAATCTCGGCTGAATGAAGGACAAACCATCATTCGTCCAATATTCCTCTTCCTCTTGTAACACGTGGTTCTCACATTTCTTCCAATAATCCCTGGCTATGTTCGAGATGGCGGTTTTTGTAAGTATTTCAACATCTTTTAATTTGAACGTCCTATTTTCTGTTGCTATCTGTTCCTTAATTTTAGCCCAGACTAATTCTATTGGGTTTAAGTGAGAATGGTAAGGAGGCAATCTTAAACATCTCTGACCATGTTCATGGATTGCCTTGTCTATGTGAAATATCTTTGTATGCTGTGTATTTTTTACAATTTCAGGTAATTCAGGCTTCAGGGACATTTCGTTGAATGGAATGTTGTTTTTGGTCAGCCAAATCTTTATTACATCTTTAGTACTTGATGAATTAGGAGCTTTATCTTCTGGTGCCACAAAGTTGTGATATGAAGCATTGGCCATTATCAAACACGACTGTCTATCCAATGAAGGAAGTACATGATTCACAATCCAATCTTGAAATATCTTGCCATTCATCTCTGTATGATAATCCCTATTATCTGTGGATTTTGAAACAAATATGAGTTCAGTATTATTTAGAAGCCCATGATGGCTGCTTCCTGCATGTGCAATTATTAGGCGCTGTCCTTTGCTGCTTGGTACTAGTCTCTTAGTTGTTCCATCAGATGATTGCCATTCTCGTTCATTACTGTGGTGCGCATTGATCCAAGTTTCATCTAAATACACAAAATCATAACAATCTCTTCTCATTTCTCTGACCTCGCGTAAATATTTGCTTCTCATTGCAACTATATGAGGCTTCTCACAAATAAGGTTTCTACCACCAACATATTTTCTAAAGTGAATCCCAAACTCCTAATAGTCCTCCATAGCGTAGATTTGGAAATATCAATGTCATTATTCTTTCTTAACCAAATTTTCAATTTCCTTAAAGTCACTGCCTCATTATTGTGAAACATATTGCAAATTTCTCTGCGGATCAATTCTCTGTCAAAATTATCCACCACTCTTGGCCTAATTTTCGTGTGTAAAACACTGGAATTAGACATTTCAGATGTCGCTATCCAGCGGTGCAATGATCGTTCGCTTATCCCCAAGGCGTGAATAGTCCTCTTTTGTGGGTTTGAAATAGAATGATATAGTTTTCCTCGAGTAGCTTCATTGCAGAAATACTTAAAAATCCTATTTGTGATTTGCTGTAATGTCATAAAATGTACTCGCAGACTCATTTTTCCTTCTTAACCACACAATAATTTTTTGTAGACACACCTCTGATTGACAATGTGTGCGTTGCACCGGATATAAACTGTTTTATGTTCAAGAAGTGCGATTTCACGCAATTTCACTCAAAAATCATGCCAAATACTTGATAAACCAAAAATGTGCAAATGAGGTCGTATAATTTACTGTAGACATTTCAATATGTGTGCGTGTGATGTGTGTTGGCAAGTAGGATTTTATATTATATCGCAAAGAGACGAAAATTGAAACCAATGGCCGCATTTTAATGAAAAATTTAATTCATAGGGTCTATACCATTTCAAATTCACACACAAAATTTCACTTATATGCGTTATATATTCGCTGAGATATAGCATTTTGAAGTTGGGCAAAGCTAGTGAAACGTGCTATAGTACTGTATTTCTAAGAAAACCTTGAGATAGACACACTGCGTAATGACCTAGATTAATATTCCATTAATTTCATTTTATACACTACGTTAACATAAACGAAAGGACAGATGGACTTAGGATAGAGAGAGAGAGAGGGCTGAATGGAGGAACGCCGGCAACACTAACACGCGTCTCGCGATATAAAATTAATGCCACCCCCAAGCGTAAGGCATGAAGCACTAACTTTTCTTCAAATAGAAGTGATAAAAAACACTACCAATACGAGGGTTAGGTTTAAAAACCTGTTTAATGCTTATTAGTAAACATGACATTATACTGTTTTATGTCTGAAAGCCTGACAGTACCGAGACACCACATCGTATCGAAGTGAACGAGAGGTAGAAGAAAATGCATATTTTGAACTTAGCTCCATTAAATTTATATAGTTGGGTTCCTTAGGACTTGCTGACAAAGAATATGTTAAGTGTTACGCAAATAGTCTAGGAATTAACAAATTATAGCCAAAAGAAAATAGTGAGGTTGTCTGACAGCACCAAATCAGAACTGCGCAGTGGCATGTTTTGAAACCACCATTTTACGGGAAATAGGCCACCATGTTAAATCCTATTTGATTGGCGGGAAGTATATGTAAGGCGAAACACGATTAGTCGGACTGCAAATACTAATTTTGGTTGTTAGGGGAAACGTAGGAAGGGTAAATTTTTTCAAAAGCTTTTGTAAACATGGTCCTATTGGCTAGACCCGCTGATATAGTCAATTAGGAGCGTCTGTTCAGTGCCACATTTTAAAATAAACTTACTAAGAAACAGTGCGTTGAGATCCAGCTCATATTTTTCTAAATAAAAGCCTGGGACAGAGGCAGATCGGAATTGTGCCATAATTCATCGCCAGTCAACGTATTTGTTTATTATTTCCATGAATTGTGGTAAGATTGACATATTTGATATCTTTTTGATGAAAATTGAATGTGAATTGATAATGTATGTCTGTATATGTGTGTGGTTCAGTAGCAAACATGAGGCAAAGCCTAGATATTGCTCCAACCTGAACAAAACTTGTCGGAGAAAAGTATAACTGCATGGAATTGCCAAACAGTACTGTGACACCTATCTTATTGTATAGAAGGAAATAATGCTGGAATTGCAGAGGCGTAGTAACCATTAGGGAGAAGAATACTGGTGTAAATTGTTTCAGATGAAGCTAGCAGTTGGCCTACCGCTCTGAACTCAGTGTTTGTTATGTATTGTGCTCAGTGTGGAAATAGATTGTAAATTAGTTCTGAAGTAGGAGGTACAACCTTCTTGTTTCAGGGACCGTGGTCCTAACTTATTGAAGCAGCACCTGGTCTGAGTTTTGCTGAATCCAGAGGCTGATAGCATACCCCTTGGTCCAGATAGCGACCAGTGAGGTGTCTCAAGAACACATTGAAGCAAGCGAGCAGAGGAGACTGTTTCCTGCCGCCCTCACAGAAGATAAGATTCTGTGGCCAGAGCAGCTCAATCCTATGTACCCCCTCAAAAATTGACAGTATATTAAATAAAGAGGGACAATTAATTGTTTCAAATAACAGGAACTGTGAACTTTTCCAAATACTCTTTCTACCAAAAGCAAACACGTGAAGTCATGATGACAAACAACAACCTAGCTTGAAAAAGCCAGTATTACCTCATAGTACTAATTCACAACTTACACACATATGATAATAATAATAATATATGTTAATACAAAGATTCTATCGATAAATTGTGTACATATAACTTGTGATTACATTTGATTGTGATTCCTGGTTCACTTTGTAGTTGAATCAGGATATCTAATATTTGAAGGAATTAATACATATATTTTTAAACTTTAAAACTTGACTCATTTAAGATAGTCTTATAAAGTGTTATATGTATGTGAGTGTCACAGTGGTGTAAAGTGTTGTGGATTAAAGTAAATTGTTTATCTGTCTGTTGTTATTGTGACTTACACTTCATCATTATCATAACCCTAGACATGCAACGTAGTCATCACAATATTCCAGAATAATTCTGACTGAGGTCTAAATGTGGTAGCAAAGAAAGGTTATCTGTAAAACACTACACCTATTAGATACAGATACCTTCACAGCTGATCTCAGTCAGTACACTAAGTCCCCTATAAATATTTATATCATCCCACTTTACCACATATATTGGGGTCCTGTCCGGGATTTTGAATCTTTCCCTATTATAAATATTGGCGGTAATTCACTTCAGGGAATAATAACAAATTAAAAGGTATCCTGGGGTGAAAATAAATAAGGTTGAGCTCTCAGTGCCTGTGGTTGTCCTTAGATATTTAGTTACAGATTGAATTGTTTAGTTGGATACTGTTTACATTTGCCTGTTAGAAAATGGCCGACCTGGCAAAATTTCGATCTGCTGCTATGCAGGCTGCAAAAGAGTTAGGAATGGACGGGCAAGCTATGATTGCCTATGTCACTACTGAATGTGACAAATATATTGAACGGGAAGAAAGAAGATTAGAAAAAGAGGCCGAAAGAAAATTAGAATCGGAAAGATTAGAAAAAGAAGCTGAAAGAAAGATAGAGGCTGAAAAAGAAATTAAGAGGTTGCAGATTGAGGCTGAGGCAAAGGCATTGGAGGCAGATTATGAATTTTCATTTAGATCATTTTGTTGAGAAAGAAGATGATATTGAGACATATCTAAATAGATATGAACTATTAGCTACCACGTATGGGTTAGAGAGAGAAAGGTGGAGCCTAAATTTATCTCAAGGACTTCGTCGTGCAGCTTATGAAGTTTTTGCCAAAATGAGCAGAGGTGATCAAGAAAATTATGACATGCTAAAGCAGGCTCTTTTGTTAAGATATGAAAAGAATGGTGAATTTTATAGGAAAAATTTTAGGAATGCTAAACTACTGTCATGTGAAACCTATCACCAGTTCTCTGCACGGTTAGAGACATACTTGGAGAAATGGACTTCTCTGGGGAAAACCCAAGATCTTAAGGAAATGATCCTTATAGAACAACTAAGAGAGTCCATGGCTCCAGACCTGAGAAAGTTTCTCATGGAACAAGGTGCAGAGAGACTGGGTGAGCTACTGAATGTCGCTGAAAGGTATCAAGCAGCTCAGCCAGAGGTATCAGGTAATAAAAAGAAACAGGTAGAAAATTTTAAGGCACCACAGAACTTTAATAAATTTGATCCTAGAGATCATAACAAAGGTAAGCACCAGTTTAATAGGCCACGGTATGACAATAAAAATAAAACCCCACAATTCGATGAAAGGAAATCTGATGAAAGAAAATCTTTCAACCAAGGAAGGAGGTGGTGTAAAAATTGTAAGATGAACAATCATGACACTGACCATTGTAGAAGGAAACCTGTGTATATGGCCACCCTTCAGGTCAGGTCGACCTCAAGACAGGAGGAGGATATCCTGATAGATACCACTCCAGAAGAGATGAGGAAGGCACAGGCTGGGGATAAGACCCTCAAGCCTTGTTTCAGGAAATTGTCAACTTGTCATACAACTCCAGGCAAGGGAGATTTTTATATGAAAAACAAGTTGATTTACAGGAAGGCCGGAACTAGATCCAATGGTCACGGACAGTTGGTTCTTCCAAAGGCATATAGGGCAGAATTAATAAGGAGCTTACATGTGAAACAAGATGGGGACAATGAGAAAATTGGTACCATCATCCAAAAGGTGGCTCACAATTATTATTGGCCCAAGGCAAGGTGGGACATTGAGAATTTTGTAGAAAGGTGTAGCATAGCACATGAGGGAACACCCACAAGTGGGAACATTGATCAGGACCTGGACACGCCAAGGGGCAAACATAGGCCTGACAATAGAAAGAATAATAAAGTGGACCAAGTGAAATGGGAAGCCCCTTTTCAAGGACAAGCTTCAATTAACTGTTTTACAATGGCCACTATGCAGCGAGTGCAAAAAGATGTCTTACCCCAGGCTAAGCCGAAAATCCCTCAATCGGACTTAAACAAACCGGAGGAAGCAGATGTAGAGAGGAAATCTCTCATCAAGAATTCTAAGTGGGGAGAAAGCCCCAAGAGAAAAATTGGTAGCGGTCGTTTTGTGCATGATAATTCTGGGAAGAAAAATCATCACTATAGAGCTTCGAGTGGAAGAGACCATACCGGTGCATGGACAAATAGGTCCACAAAATTAAAGGTCCATATGAAGCGCTGTTAAGAACGTGGACTGATGAAAAGGCAGAGGAAAATATTACATCCTCATACCAATATGTGAATGAGCTGACCACTCGTTTAAAAACTGGCTGGAAACTTGCCAATGAAAATTTGAGACAAGCCAGGAAAAAAAAACATGCTGCCTATTACAACAAGAAAGCTAAAGACAGAGATTTGGCTGTGGGAGAGAAGGTACTGCTTCTTCTACCCGGTAGTCAGAATAAGCTACAAATTGGATGGCAAGGTCCATATACAGTTCTAGAAAAGGTGTCTAGAACCAATTATAAGATAGATAAGAAGGGGAAAGAAAAAATCTATCATGTGAATCTCCTGAAGAAATATTTGGAAAGAGAACATCAGGAAGAGACACACTTGTTGACCTTGTCCATCGCCATGGAGATGAAAAAGGAACCACTTTCATCATTTGAATATCCATTACACCCCTGTGAGACAGCGGCACAGGTGAAAATCAGTACACATTTAACGAAAAATCAGAAAGAGAGAGTGCAACAGGTTCTAGATAATCATACAGAGGTGTTAACGGACCGACCGGGGCAAACAAACTTATTGGAATATGATATGAAGCTGATAGACCCCACACCTGTCTGTATGAAACCCTATTCGATTCCTTTTGCTAAGGAGAAAGCTTTGAAGGAAGAGATAGACTATTTGTTGAAGGAAGGAATTATTTCACACAGTGAATCTTCGTATAGTTCCAGTGTGGTGCTCTTAAGGAAACCCTCTGGAGAACATAGACTCTGTATAGATTACAGGAGACTGAATGCTATCACAGAAGGTCAGGTGGATCCATTGCCGGATACAAATCAGTGGTTTGCCAGGCTAAATAAAGCTAAATATTTCTCAAAAGTGGATCTGAGTAAAGGATACTATCAGATTCCAGTAAAGCCTGAGGTTAGACCATACCTAGCTTTTAGTACCTCAGAGGGACACTATGAGTTCAACAGATTGCCATTTGGATTGAAGAATTCATTGTAAGGACGGATGCCAGTAATATCGGGTTAGGTGCGACCCTGTTACAGAAATCAGATGCACTGGATGGGGAATTAAGCCCAGTGGCATATGCTAGCAGAAAGTTGAATAAAGCTGAAACCAATTACTCAACTAGCGAAAAAGAATGTCTTGCAGTAATATGGGCGATAAAGAAATTCAATATTTATCTGTATGGGAAGGCATTCAAGTTGCAAACGGATCACAAACCCTTGTCGTTTCTAGCGCAGGCTAGACATGAAAATTCTAGGTTACTCAGATGGTCCTTACGTATGCAGCCATTTGAGTTTAGCATAGAGTATATTTCTGGAAAAACAAATCTGGGAGCGGATTTTTTAAGCCGCCATCCGTGTGATGAGAATCACCGTAAGCCCCAGAAATAATAATAATAAGTTTCTCTATGTGTATATAGAATTATAGACTGACATATAAAGTCTGTTTTAAGTGGGGAGAATTTGTCGTGAAACATTCTAAATCCACGTATCTAAATTAAAAAGCAAATGTAAAGCTTAATGAATTAATTCAATAAAAGGAAAGAAGAATGGTGGAAGACCAGTGCTTTCTCAATGGCATGCGCCAGCGTGTATACCTCCGTAATGGCTGAACAATAAAAACCCCTTTTTTATGCTCCGTCTGCAAAATTGTAACGCTTCACGTTGATAGTAAAGCCTACTGCATCAATACACGCTTTCTACAAAAAAAAACTAGTACTGTATTTCTAAGAAAACCTTGAGATAGACACACTGCGTAATGACCTAGATTAATATTCCATTAATTTCATTTTATACACTACGTTAACATAAACGAAAGGACAGATGGACTTAGGATAGAGAGAGAGGGGGCTGAACGGAGGAACGCCGGCAACACTAACACGCGTCTCGCGAAGTAAATTAATGCCACCCCCAAGCGTAAGGCATGAAGCACTAACTTTTTTTCAAATAGACAGTGATAAAAAACACTACCAATACGAGGGTTAGGTTTAAAAACCTGTTTAATGCTTATTAGTAAACATGACATTATACTGTTTTATGTCTGAAAGCCTGACAGTACCGAGACACCAACAAAGAATATGTTAAGTGTTACGCAAATAGTCTAGGAATTAACAAATTATAGCCAAAAGAAAATAGTGAGGTTGTCTGACAGCACCAAATCAGAACTGCGCAGTGGCATGTTTTGAAACCACCATTTTACGGGAAATAGGCCACCATGTTAAATCCTATTTGATTGGCGGGAAGTATATGTAAGGCGAAACACGATTAGTCGGACTGCAAATACTAATTTTGGTTGTTAGGGGAAACGTAGGAAGGGTAAATTTTTTCAAAAGCTTTTGTAAACATGGTCCTATTGGCTAGACCCGCTGATATAGTCAATTAGGAGCGTCTGTTCAGTGCCACATTTTAAAATAAACTTACTAAGAAACAGTGCGTTGAGATCCAGCTCATATTTTTCTAAATAAAAGCCTGGGACAGAGGCAGATTGGAATTGTGCCATAATTCATCGCCAGTCAACGTATTTGTTTATTATTTCCATGAATTGTGGTAAGATTGACATATTTGATATCTTTTTGATGAAAATTGAATGTGAATTGATAATTTATGTCTGTATATGTGTGTGGTTCAGTAGCAAACATGAGGCAAAGCCTAGATATTGCTCCAACCTGAACAAAACTTGTCGGAGAAAAGTATAACTGCATGGAATTGCCAAACAGTACTGTGACACCTATATCTTATTGTATAGAAGGAAATAATGCTGGAATTGCAGAGGCGGAGTAAACATTAGGGAGAAGAATACTGGTGTAAATTGTTTCAGATGAAGCTAGCAGTTGGCCTACCGCTCTGAACTCAGTGTTTGTTATGTATTGTGCTCAGTGTGGAAATAGATTGTAAATTAGTTCTGAAGTAGGAGGTACAACCTTCTTGTTTCAGGGACCGTGGTCCTAACTTATTGAAGCAGCACCTGGTCTGAGTTTTGCTGAATCCAGAGGCTGATAGCATACCCTTTGGTCCAGATAGCGACCAGTGAGGTGTCTCAAGAACACATTGAAGCAAGCGAGCAGAGGAGACTGTTTCCTGCCGCCCTCACAGAAGATAAGATTCTGTGGCCAGAGCAGCTCAATCCTATGTACCCCCCCTCAAAAATTGACAGTATATTAATTAAAGAGGGACAATTAATTGTTTCAAATGACAGGAACTGTGAACTTTTCCAAATACTCTTTCCACCAAAAGCAAACACTTGAAGTCATGATGACAAACAACAACCTAGCTTGAAAAAACCAGTATTACCTCATAGTACTACTTCACAACTGACACACATATGATGATAATAATAATAATATATGTCAATACAAAGATTCTACCTATAAATTGTGTACATATAACTTGTGATTACATTTGATTGTGATTCCTGGTTCACTTTGTAGTTGAATCAGGATATCTAATATTTGAAGTAATTAATACATATATTTTTAAACTTTAAAACTTGACTCATTTAAGATAGTCTTATAAAGTGTTATATGTATGTGAGTGTCACAGTGGTGTAAAGTGTTGTGGATTAAAGTAAATTGTTTATCTGTCTGTTGTTGTTGTGACTTACACTTCATCATTATCATAACCCTAGACATTCAACGTAGTCATCACAATATTCCAGAATAATTCTGACTGAGGTCTAAATGTGGTAGCAAAGAAAGGTTATCTGTAAAACACTACACCTATTAGATACAGATACCTTCACAGCTGATCTCAGTCAGTACACTAAGTCCCCTATAAATATTTATATCATCCCACTTTACCACATATATAGCGCTACCTTCTCCTTCTGCCTGTATCATTTCAGCTGTTATTTCATCACAACCAGGAGATTTTCCACTTTTCAAGTGTTTGATTGCTTTCCTGACCTCTATAGTAGGTTATGGTTCACATTCCGCTACATTCATGTTGTTGTTATTTGCCGTTTTGTTTATTTCCTTGTACATTTCTCGACAGTACTCCTTCCATCTGTTCAGGATATCTTTACGTTCTGTTAGAGTGTCACCCTTCTTGTCGTTTATTGCTCGAAGTGATGGTTTAAAGTTGCTGTTCTTCAATGTTCTTACTTCGGAAAACATATTCTTACTCAATCCCTGTTCGCGCATTTCCTCTATTTTCCTGCAGGTGTCGTTTATATATTGTTGTTTGTCTTGTCTGACTCGTTTTTTCATCTGCTTTGTGTATTTCTTGTATAATTCCCGATTTTCAGTGTATTTTTTTGACCATTTTTCTTCTTTCTACCACCAACTTAAGTTTTTCGTCTGAGATGTATTTTCGTCTCCTTACACTTCTTTTAGGAATTAACCTTTGTGCAGTTGTAATATAAACATCTCTGATGTAATTGGCTAGTTCATCTGGTGTAATTTCCTCCCGTACTTCCATAAGAACGTCAAATTTGTTTTGAATATCGACCCTGTACTCTTCTGGTATGGCACATGTGTCATATCGTTTTACTTTGTCATTTGTAACGACTTTTTTCAGTGTTTGATCTTGAAGTTTGCGGCAAGAAGTTCATGGTCGGAGTCACAGTCTGCTCCTGGGAGTGTCTTGATGGATGAGATACATGATCGCCACCTCTGTTGTATAAGATGTAATCTATTTGGTTCACCAATATTTCATTCACCAATGTCAAGATAATCTTTTTTTTTTTCCATTAAATATGATCCCTATCCAACAAATTTTTCTCAGAACAGTTGGAAACAACGTTCGTCGGTTTTGTATAGAGCTGATTCTGTCATATGGAAATAAATCGTAGACAATAAATATAATTTAAAAAAAAAATTATAATAAGAAGATACCATCGAGCCAAGAGATTTTTTTTTTTTAAAAGATTGTAAAAATACCATGGGCAGCCAAATTGACAGGTGAGAAATCCCTGACAGGTGTCAACAGGTAAAGGAGTTTTTATATACACATCAAGCGGAATTGGTTCAATATCTTGGCAATTATAGGACGACAAAATAGAAACATACTACGAGAGAAGAAACTGGAAAAAAATGGCATGGAAATAAATTCAGCAACACAATTGATAAATAGAACCGGAGACGTGAACATATGGAGAAGCATAATCGCCTACGCCAGACAAGAGTGTAATAATAATAATAATAATAAATTCTTTAAGCGCCAAACACGGCGCATAAGGCAGAAACCAGTGCTCTCCAGGTTGTTCGTTGTGACGCCACTCCTCTTAGCTCTTGCACATTATTTAGGCCCAACGTTCTTCCTTCTCTTATTATTGTTCTTCTGAGTGTTTCTTTTGGTCTTCCTTTTTCCGCTTACCCTCAGGAACCCAAGTGAGCGCCTGTAGTGGTATTCTGTTGTTTTGCATTCGTAGGACATGACCGATATATGACCATCGTCTTTTCCTTATATAGTCGGAGACATATTTCTGCCTAGAGTCTTCTCTTATTTGTCGATTAGTCTTGAATTCTTTCCAACTGATGTTCATGAGTTTTCTAAGACATTTGTTCTCGAATGTATTCAGCTTGTTCTCCAATGATTTTGTTATTTTCCAACTCTCACAGCCGTATGTTAACACTGAGATAACATTTGAATTAAACAGACGAAGCTTGGTATGTATATTCAATGATCGTAATTTCCAAATGTTAGATAATCTATTGAAGGCGCTAGCTGCCAAAGCAATTCTAGTATGGATTTCTCTTGTTGTGTCACCATCCTGGAGTCATTTTTACTGCCTAAATAATTGAAACTTTCAACTTTCTGTAGTTTTTCCCCCCCGTTCAAGATGATATCAAAGGTCTCGTTAGAAAAGTTCATAGCTTTAGTTTTAGAGGCATTTATTTGGAGACCAATTTTAACCGAGAGATGACACAAATTATTTATTGCTTCTTGGGATTGTCTTGGTGTTGAACTTAAGAATGCTACATCATCTGCGAAATCCAGGTCCCCCAGGAATTTTCCATTTGTCCATTTTATACCCAATTGTTCATTGTGGGTATAGTTTCTCATAACCCAATCAATAGCTATTCCAAAAAGAAGCAGATTAAAATGATGCTCCCAGAGACTAGCAATTCCAGATTTGCCTGTCCTGTCGGGATTAACCAGTTACAGTCCAAGAAGAAAAAACAATTAGACCGTAGGGTAAATTGGAACTGATGTATTGAATCCCCCCGCAAGTTTGTTTGTGTACACGCTTAGCTACGGAACTTATTATAATGCCAGACAACAAGGTCAACAACCACGGGTGATTGTCTGTTAGTTCTATTGTGCTGCCAGTTTTGTAATCCAATTTCAATTATCGAAAAGCTCTTAAAATAAGTAAATGGTATTGACCGCGCGTGCACTTTTACAGATGGATTTACTGTGCATGCGAACACGTATTCACTTTGTCCGATATAAACTGCTTGCAAGTAAATAAAAGAAAATAATTTGGATCTCGGTTGAAATATTGTCATCAGGCAGTAAGTCTATACACAGTAAACCATGTCATCATCACTGCAATTGACCACTGTAGCGCGACATGGCACGCAGGTAATTTGTCCTGAAACATTTAAAAATCTGGTACTTATCTCTCTAAAGTTCATAAAAGACTCGCAGATTGTGTGTGTATGTAGATGAAGACTGTAATGAGCAAAGGGTAATGATGATGTCCCGAAAGGGGTCAATGCACACAATCTTATTAGTCACATTAGAAGGATAGCAGTCACATTTCCTCGGGCATGTTTTGAGAAAAAGCAAGAAAGAATATATTGTGACATGTCACAGAGAGTTTAGGATCAATAAATTGTCTATATCCTCTTCTTTTCTTCACCCGTGTCCTCTATTTTATTATTACTCTTTACCCTTTTCCTGTATTTTTCGCATCCATTCGTTTGCGAAAAATATTTTCTTCCCCATTCTCAACTTTACCGTTTTCTTTCTCATACTGGTAAACGCATTTATGACATAACGTGTCAGTCTCTACACGAGACGGGAGAGCGTTAAAATGCATTCTATTGCATTAGAGGTCAGTGGACGAAACTGTCATTTTTGCTTATCCCAGACATACGAGCAGACTTTTGTCTGCACTTTCAGCTGACACGCGCGTTTGCATCGGCTGAACGCTCAGGTGAGGCGCGATAACCGACATTTCCACGGCGCAGTTTGAGACATTTGTCTGGAAATACCCCCTGACAAGGTACTCACTGTTGGCCCTGGGCAGCGTGAGGTGTGAAGACGAGAAGTGTCATGCGTCTAAGTTAATGGGATGTGTTAGAGAGAGTGAGGGGAAGAGACCGGCGCTTTCCGGGTTTGGAAATTAGCGCGCGGCCTTTGTCTTTTTTGAGATATCTACAGCAGTAGCTCAGAACATGCATTCATTCTCCAAAATTTGCAGTAGACAGGACGTTTCGTGCTAAAGAGAATAAGCTGTATAGCGACTTAGTTTGTTCCTGGCAAAATATTTGCCGAGCTTCTAGAGTACTAATAAATATAAGCGTATAATTCTAAGTTTGTGCGGTCGCCTGTAATTCTGTTTGGAGGTAGAATATTTTATATCTAGATTTTGCGAGTGATTAAGTGTTAAATCGCTTATTTCATTATAACTAGTTTCTTTTGTGCAGAGTGATTAATTTATAAGTCTGTCGACGAGTTACAGCGGAAAAACATAATAAATTATAATTGTTAGCTTAAAATCATGTAGCTATAATGAATTTAATTTAACTGCTAACTACTCAGTCGAGAATAATTTTTCTAAACTAACTTATAAATGCTAGATGCCTCATGAGTGTTGACGGAATACGTAGGTATTCCTAATTCATGTTGACTGATGATTTTATGAATATAACTTATTTCACGGGAATGTTTAAACGTAAGCCAAGCTCTACGCTTGCTGTTCAAAATGTAAGTTATTGAGTACATAATATGTAAAATATTTCATATGTGTTTTTTCTTTATTCAGTGAATAGTGGGGTGACCCAAACTTTGCCAGCGTAAAGTACAGAGTAAATATCTGTGAAGAACTAAAACATTTTCCTTAGAGTGACTTGGTGCATACTCTTTACGAGTACTTGAAAGGTTAAATGAAGTAACAGTCCTATCGCGCCATATTTATTTCTTCCTGAGAAAACAACTCAAGTACAATTTTAGCCCGTGCGGCAAGTAACATATTAACGTCAGTAACATTCCGACGGAGTTTTGACTTGTGGTGTGGTGACCAAATATAGTCCTTTCCTGAAAGTAGACACCGATCTGACATTCCTCATTTCTAGACCTCTAAGCTATTGACACTGTGCTCGTTGTTAATGTTCGTGCCTGGACAATTTTAATGGGACCTAAACAGACATCTGAAAAATAAGAACACCAAAGGAATCGTTCCCTGAAGCAGAGAATTCAACCCGTCTTTTTGGAACTGGGGATTTCTTGGTCAAAGACTGCCACTGACGATTCTGTATGTGAATGTCCTAAAAATTGTGTTTTCCAGAAGTGGCTATCAAAGCTGTGAGTATGAACAAATGCACGTGATCACGGCTGAATGAATAGAGTGAATGCAGGACTGAGTGATTCCTTTATTGTTATAATTTTTTGGCACCTATTTTGCTGTCTTAACTTTCGTTATGCAAGTATTGCTAACCATTGTTTTCCCTTAAAATAGATCAGAGATAGCAAGTCTGTCCATACCTTAAAAGGGGGAAATATTAGACCAAATCCTATGTATCTGTGACTCTTTGGGGCTATCATCTTTCTCCTAACGGGACTGTGGGCTAGACATCGAGGGACGGATCATACCAACGGGTCTATCATTCTTGTAGCATTCATTGATTTATGACTATTTGTATATGCTTGATGTAATATTTTATGTTGTGATAGAAGTTTATTCTGATAAATAAACCTTCTCTTAAATTATTCCAGTGTGTGGGTCAGTTCGTTCCAACATTATCAATATAATCATTGTTATAGTTTTCCCACGTCTGTGTGTTCAATGCACAAAATCTTATTAGTCACATTAGAAGGGGAGCAGTCACATTTCCTCGGGCATGTTGTGAGAAAAAGCAAGAAAGAATATATTGTGACAACGGAAAAGACTGAAGAAAAACCGGAGGACGGCAAAGACATAAGATACTGGACAATTTGACACCCTTGCATGGGAAGAAGTCAACAACAGAAATGGTAAGTAGTAAAGGAGACAGAAAGTTGTACAGAGGCATGACCTCCTCCGCCGCCGTGTATGGTACTTGAAGAAGAAACAGGCCGGGAAAGCGAGTTATGTTTAAGAGGAAGATTGAACACTATATGCAGCTTTTGAAATGAAATTCTGAGGTGTCCGAGACGGTGTTCCAGCTGAAATAAATAGCTAACTGGTAGTACGACAAACTAATAGTGAGATCAAGGGAAATAGAAAATAACTTATACTAATTCTGTAGATGTACAAGAAGACAGACTATGAACCTTCTTTAAAATCAAATTCTGTTGTTGTCCTGCCCTGATAAAAATGACGAAGATTTTACACTGACACATTGCAGATGCATACAAAAAAGGGCAAAGTTGTTCTTTTGTCCCTTGACTTTGTTCAAGGTAAAATAATTTACGGTTTTGAACTGTTTACATACAGTTGACATACATAGAGAAACCAACTCAAATATGCAGGAAACATATTACAAATGAGCAATGAAACATACAAAGGATTAACAATGAATGGCATATTTGAAGCATATTATAAGTAATTTACGTTTTTGATACGGACCAATTCCATTTCGACCAATACCATTCTGGAATTTCACTGTTCCCGTAGCAGACCAGCAGTCCTTCTCAGGGCTAACCATTGCCGGTAAGTGTGAATATCTTTCATTATCGAGAATAAATACATCCATTGCCAGTAATTGGGGATATTTTTCGTTTCCCAAAATGTAAACACATGCAGATGCCGCCATATGTGCACTCTAGTGTATAAAAGTTTACTTGCTCGACTTGGGGATAAAGGCTGAAGGGATTGGAAAGGAAAGGATGAAACTAAACACATGAGACATTATGCCATCCTCAGAACATGAGGAGGAAAGCGCACAGCACAGTCCTTTTCTTCATGTATTATTTCCTAGTGAGTAAATAAATTCTAATCTTTGTTTCCTCTTTGTGATAACGGCTGACTAAGGGTAACTCGGAAACGCTACATGTCTTTAGTCTATTATTCATTGTAAAACAGACTCCAAAACTTTATTTCTTTTTTAAAAATTGTATTAGATTCATGTTGCAGACAAATATTCATGTTTTAGAACCTTAATGAATGTTAATATTGTATATTTATTTTAGCTGATAGCTTCCAAGGACCTCTGGGGAAATAATAGGCAAGAGTAGACGTACTAGTTCGACTGCATAAGAAACAAAAATAGTAATTGTTGAGGGATGTTTACGTAACATGACAATATTATGAAAATCCAAATTACTTAATAAATAGAAACGAGTTCTACAAGTATTGCAGAAACAGAAAACGCTGAGAAAATGTTCAATGAAACTATTTCACAGAAAAATAGTTCTCATTTTAAAAGCTATACACAGCTTTAGACAAACACTCAGGTGTTCCGACACGGTATCCCAGCTGAAATAAATAGCTAACTGATAGTACGGCAAACTAGTAGTGAGATCAAGGACGATAGGAAAGAGCACATACTAGTTTTGTAGATGTACAAGGACTATGAACATTCTTTTGCTCACAGAATGAACAACATTTAAAAAACGCACGCACACAAATCTATTACCATGAAAGCCGGTCAGGTCAATACGTAGTATCTTATCTAAATAAATGAGGCTTACCTAAACCTTTAACAACGTGGCATATCATTATCGCCACGTTTCAGCTCCCCAACAAACTTACGCCAAGTCGTCCTGTCATATAATGGTGGAGGAAAGCAAATGAACAACTTGGTCTGCAAGTCACCAAAAACAAAACAAAACGAACAAACAACTTACAGATAATTATACTCGTGTGTCAGAGCAGGCTATGACCATTGGAAGAAACTGCCTTTAGCGGCTTAAGAAGACGCACAAATAATAATAAATGTACATCTAAAACAAAATAATTATTCAGTAAAAGGAAATACAAGAAGAACTGGAACAAAACAGGATTGTATCCCATATAAAAACGCAATAAGCTTTCAAGGTGCCGCCAGTACATTAATAGCAACGATCTTCCATAATGTGTACAGTATTTAAAAAATCCATTACATCTACTAGTCGTGTTTATCGAAACACGCCTTTTTTATACTTTTTGTTTTTTGTCATAATTAGTCTAACCATTGCTTTTGTTTTTACTGCGACCTCTAACCACATAACGCAACTAACGTTAGCGGAAAAAAACAACCTTCAATGAAGAAACATTGACTGAATAATATTCTAATTATACAAATGTTTATAGCATACGTTCCCATGAACTCTTATTAGCTGAATATTCGAAATAAATTGTCACTGACGTTATATAAAATATTACACTTGTCACAACACTGTTGATAACTATTACTTGTATGACCCTGTCCGTCTCGTGAGAATGATGCGAACACTTGAACTAGTGATAACATCCGCTGATGTGACACACTGATCGGAGTTCATGGTAAGTTATTGAGTTACTGAGTTATTGATCAGGTTATCAAAGGCTTCGCGCTGTAATCAACCTCTCGGAGCGTGGAACAGCCCGATACATTTAGGGGTTGTTAATCAAAAGTTTCATTGGACAATTAATAGTAAATGTCGTTTGTAGACGTGACGGACTCACAACTGGAAAGTATATGTGCAATATATATATATACACATATATACATATATACATATATATATATATATATATATATATATATATATATATATATATATATATATATATATATATATATATATATATATATATATATATATATATATATATATATATATATATATATATATATATATACTACTGGACAAAAGTTAAGGGCCGCCATTCAGTTTAGACAAGGTTTATATTATTGATTGGCAAACTGTAAAGACAAGTGAAAATGTCATTAAAACTGAGCTCAGAGAAATGTGTATATATTTCTGTGTGCACTAGGTTTTGTTATTCCAGATGATAAAGGCTGCATACGCTATATAGGTTGTTATCCATGTGTGTACTGCTGTGCTGTTACCGTGTCTAACATGTTTGGAGGGTGTATAGAAACAGTCACTCACACCACGATAGCTCACGCACGAGTCATGGAGGGTTGAACGGCTTGTGACAGTCAATGAACAGTTTATTTACACCACAACACGGTCACGATAACGTAGACGAAATACAGCATGTTACACAGGTTATAATAGCATACCAAAAAGGATCCACATCATATAATAATAATAATATTCCATCAAGACGGACTGCTGGCAATCGCAGTACTAGTAAATATATCAATAATCCATCTGGAAGACTGCTGGCAATCGCAGTACTAGTAAATATAGCAATGATCCATCTAGAAGACTGCTGGCAATCGCAGTACTAGTAAATATAGCAATAATCCATCTGGAAGACTGCTGGCAATCGCAGTACTAGTAAATATAGCAATAATCCATCTAGAAGACTGCTGGTAATCGCAGTACTAGTAAATATAGCAATAATCCATCTGGAAGACTGCTGGTAATCGCAGTACTAGTAAATATAGGCATCTAATATATGACGTCTCAAAACACTATTTAGTTCATCCATCAGACTGCTGACACTCACAGTACTTATTGTTATAGGCATCTAATATATGACGTCCCAACACTATTTAGTTCATCCATCAGACTGCTGACACTCACAGTACTAATGGTTATAGGCCTACAATATATGACGTCTCAACACTATTTAGTTCATCCATCAGACTGCTGACACTCACAGTACTAATGGTTATAGGCCTCCGATATATGACGTCTCAACACTATTTAGTTCATCCATCAGACTGCTGACACTCACAGTACTAATGGTTATAGGCCTCCAATATATAACATCTCAACGCTATAATAACAGCTTCCTAACAGCTTCACCAAAATCGCTATACCGCAGTTAATCATAATAGGGCCTGTCCAAATCTTGGCCTCATAATATAAGTCGACATATCAAGCACTGTACAGGCTTCCCTCGAAAATACTGGGCTGACTTCTCCAGTCACGCCCAGGACACAGACTCTTAAAAAATGTACATAATCTCTAAACACTGGCCTGTATACTCCAAGGCCTAAGGAACATCTTCTTAAATACAGTACATCTTATCTAAACACTGGCCTGTACACTGGTACACATTGAAAAACACTTCACATCTCCTCAGTGCACTCGCTCGACACACACTCACTCCCCAAAAACATTATTTCCCAGAACACCCCAGCTAATCACAATTGCGTGGGGCTAACTTCCAGAGAACTCTCGCTCATAGCTCAAAAATTAGCTTAGAAAATTTACCTCACGTGGAACTCAGCCACCGTGAAAAACGTTCTGCATCTCGAAGATTCGAATGCGATACACTCATATATATTTTAAAATAAATTAACAGCTAGACAAAAGCTGTTCAAGTGGAATAACCACTATAATCTCTTACTCATCCCATACATATAACGATTACTGCCCTTGCTTAGATTTGGACTCAACAGTTTACACCACCCCCCGGGGAAAAAAATGATAACATCATTTTTTTGAAAAGATTACTCAGCCAAAAAATAAGTGGGTGATTAAGTTCTAATCAGGAAAATTAATCAACCTGTTAAGTCCAAATACTATATATCGTCCAAAAATATGAGCATTATGAGTAAAGCAGAAACCAAAGCAGACAAAATAATCAGCTAAGTCTACAAAGATAATCTGCTTTCAACAAAGTTAAGTCTATTCAGCATAGAATTAACCTAATAATATACAGGATGTAAGTATCCGTATAGTAGGATGTATAAGAATACAAATAGTATCAAGTGACATATAAATGCAACATGAAAGTATAAACAACATATGAACCGCTACCGAAAAGTTAGTAGAAGAAATGGAATAAAATGAAGAATAATCAGGAAAGACAGAAGAAAACAAAGATATGTCTGTAGAGAACGATGGATTAATACATCGTAATAACCATTTGATCAAAAACGTATTATATAAATACATACGATCATGACAAGAAAGTATAGGACACAAAGACAATGTATGTGTATATCTAACAACCACAAAAGAAAGCTATAGATAAACGAAGCATAATCTAACCTTAACCACGTTATACAACTTATTCCTAAGTAACAATCAACCATCAGACATCATACACAAAAAATAATACCGTTATACATAAACTCGAACTAACGCACCATCAAGCGTCAAGTAAAAAAAAAAAATCATTACCCCCTATAGCGCACAGTTAAGCGCAGGGCACCGAAAAAATTTTACATTCTTAGAAAACATTTTCCAAAAAGTAAAAACAAAAATATTTCATAACGCTAAGTTAAATAAAAATGGTATTTTTAACTTTTTTTTTAGTTTAACCCAATATTAACATACCACAATGTAATTAGATTAACAAAAATGTGTGACATACAAAAATTCTTATACTTAAGCAGACACAAAATCAAAACAATCTGCTGGAACAATTGTCTTTTTTTTTTTTTTTTTTTTTTTTTTAAATATTCCTCGCACGAGGTTGCATATTTTTTCCTCGCATGAGGTTGCATTGACCCCTGCCCATACCCGGCTCTGGTCAAGACCACATGTCCCAACACACGAAGACCCAATGACACCATCTTCTATGTTTTCACACAAAGGACCTCATGACATAAATGTCTTTTTTTTTTTTTTTTTTTTCCTCGCTTGAGGTCGCATATTTTTTTCCTCGCATGAGGTCGCATTGTCCCCGCCCAAACCCGGCCCTGGTCAAGACCACATGTCCCAACACAAGAAGACCCAATGACAAACTGTGTCACTGTAGTGATCCTCCGTGTTCTCACACAAGAGACCTAATGACACATAAATGTCACTACTGGTCCCTGTGTGTAGACACATGATCCCAGCCAAAGGCCAGATATTAGGCCGTGGGGTTGTACAGTGTAAAATACACTGTAGGTTTAAGTCAGTCGAACAGTTATTTGGTGTTAACAAGATGAAAGAGTATATAAAAATGGGTTAGAAAATCAGAATAATTTAAGTGATAGGCTATTCGTTCTTAACATGGGAGATAAAAGAATGAAAATGTAGTGTTTTTGGTAAGGGAGGGAACCTTTTTAGACTTTAAGGTAATCCAAGTGTATATCACTTGAGTCTAAGAAATTTGCATAACAGATCAGTTTTAGTAAAGATATAGAAGGATTAATGAAACTAAGGTAAAAATCACTAAGGGGAATAACTATGAATATTAGCGCCCTTTACAGGTTTAGTGAGTTAAGAGAACGCAGAGCCGAGTAAAAACACGTGAAAAGTGAGCGAAATATAAACAGTGATGTAGCACAGTTCACGGAGTTGGCAGCATAGAATTAAGCGTGGCGATAGGTGAGTGAACTGAACAATGGACCAATCGTATTAACTAAAACAACTTTGGACCATCAGATAGGAAATTGAAGGACGAAAAGAGATCAGTCCCATCAGAAACTTTGCGGAAGCAAGAAGTGCCGCTCAGGGCTCTCAAGAAACGAACTTGTGGGCGACAGATGTTCGGATCCAGAAACCTATAGAAATAGCTTTAGAATCATAGTGATAGGAATTCAGGAGAACACTTAGAATTTATTGATAATTTGTGCTGCTAAACCTAGGATCAGCTTATAGGGGTGATAGTAAGTCAGTGATAAGTATCGGACTTCTGTATAGTACGGTAAGAAGCTCTTTTGAAATTACTTATGCTTAGACTATTTGCAGAGAGAGACATGGTTTCAGAACTACAGTACACATGTTGTCAGGAGATAAAGACGCTCACAATTAAGGGAGCGAGTAACAGAAGAGAAAGTTGAAGCAAAGGCGCAATAAAAGCTAGAAAGTGGATAACTTTCATTATAAGATAGCCAGGATGAGCTGTCATGCAAATTTAGTAGATGAGACATTATCTGTAAACAAGAAATATGAGCAAAGGGTTTACACCACTGACATTTATAAAACAACTCATGCTCTCTTTCATTAAAGAGTAAGTGGGAGGATAACCACACAGCTGTACCTGACATTATAGAATTTTGTGTGTGAATTGAATAAGATGAATTTTTTACTGGCATCTCATTAGATAGAAGAAAATGTTTTCAGAATTACAGCCAAGAAACTGCAGGAAGATAATGCTGCAAAGGGTTAGGAGAGCAGTATGAATAGAATGAATACAGAAGTTGAACCTTCAACAAAATACAGAGTGGATAACTTGTATTCAGGATTAGCTGTCAGGTCTATGAAAGTGAATCATAGTCTACGGCAATAGTAATAAGTAAAAACTGGAAGTGCTTTAACCCCTACAGAGTTTATTCTGCGCTCTCTCATGTCAGAGTAAGTATGGTGGATGCCATATGAATAGTAGACATTGTTTGATTATTTCAGGGGTAGCTATTGAATCTTATATGCTGCATTTAAAGGAGTTAAACCTAACTAGATTGAGATTTGGTGAGAACATGACTCCAAGGATTTAGAAGAACTGTTGTAGAAATTATGAGAAAAATAGTAGAACCTGAGAAGATATTTGATTGAATCAAGTGGAAGACTTGAGGACATTGTAATTGAGAACTGCATCCAATGAATTATGTTGGATGATCATGGATTATCATATGTAAATAAAAGTTGGTTTGGATATTGAATCACAACACTCCGGTTGCTTTGATGTGTGAAGTGATTAAGGAATGGAGAGTTATTTGAGGTGAGTGATAGGAGAGATAGAAATAATAGAACACCCTATACGCATCAGTCGCAGTACAACACCTAGGAGAGAAGAACGTGGTCTGGGTTGAAGAAAAGACGAACCTTATCTCATCCAGGAATCACCATCTCTGGCGGAACAAAGGCCAGTAAAAGAGATAGCTCTACTTGGAAGATAGGTCAAGGAAAGAAATCTGACCTCATAAATTAAATAACTAGGCCTGCATCAGTCACCTAGTAATAGTACAGTAGTAACCTTGTGACATATAAATAAAAGAAACAACCGGCACTGTCACACAATGATGCATGTCTAAATTGCAAGAAAAAATAGAATCAAATTATTTTAAATTCACAGGTATTATTCTCTCGAAAAACTCAGAAACCCATGTTTCAGAATATATTCTCAACTTGCAATACAAAATTAATTCTGATATAATTTAACTAAGTGTCCAAAATTATGTTTGACAATATAATGGTTACCACATAATGTCTTAGAATGCTAATACATAAATAAACATGACATCAAAACGCAAGAAAGAATTTTAAATTTAGTGAGTACAGAGACTCTCTAAAGATGACTACTGCACCATGCCTAACTAATGAGGTTGTGCATAGGGCTGACAAACTCATTATGCATATAAAACAGTCCTAATATTCATCGCTGCTAAAACACATAAAGGTTTGATGTACCAGCTCTCGTAGCGCTAAGCTCACAATAGAGCATAAAGGTCAACCATGAATTGACTAAATGAGCATAGTCTTCTGCCTAAATGTCCGTAAATACTATAGTCCACTGCTTTCATCAAAAAGTTAGAGATAAGTCACTCGCAAATGATATCATACACCTTACTGCAATCATAATACATACAATATTCGTAATAACACAATAGTGTAAGAATAGTACGAAAATAATTGTTGCATCATCAAAACATCGTCGTACCTAAAATAAATATGTGCATAAATAGTGCATAAAAATGAGCTTCCATACTATCTAATAGAAGTTATATGGTATCTTAATACAATTCTATATAATATCCTATATTTATTTGATACAATAATATATAAATCCTAAACAAGTTGAACAGACAATAATTCCAGCTGTGTTGAATAGACTCATAATCTTGGCACGATAACCGCATACAATTCAGAGTCAACTTGCTATCCGGTTTCACTTGGTTAACCACATGGATACAAGGTGGCATACTTTAAGCTGTCTGCCAATGTAACACCACAACATTGACTTTCATTGCAAAGCTGTCGCCGTGAAAATATACAAATGAAAAAATTCTATTTTAATTCCCAGTCCGATTTAACGATGTAAAACGGAAATTAACGTTACATTTACCTAAAACAGTGGCCTGTGTAAACCTGTGGCCCTTTCACCGATCAACAAGCCTTCCCTTGACACGTGTAAACACCACAGAAGGCTTATGGGGCAGAAAATGATCGTAGCTCAAGGTCGTCGCTATTGGATGCTGAAAAAAAAATTCTACCCTCACGACAGCGAGATACTCTCTCAAAACCACAAGTAGGAGAAGCAGTTGTATTTGAGACACTATTCTTATTATTATCACCTTGTTTATCAATAACTTTAGGTCTTTGTTGAGAAAAGTTAACATAGTTGCCATTATTATTTCTCTTTTGATAAAAATATCTGCCAGATTGGTTTTGTTGTTTTCTAGAAAAACCATTATCGTAAGATTGACAATCTTTCATGTAATCATTTCTACCATACTTTTGAAAATCTTCAGAACCAAAATATTTAGATCTGTTAAACTGTCTCTGGTTTCTTGGAGAAGACAGATTATAAGTTGCTGAACTCCCTTGGTAATGTTTAAAATCTGTATTATCTCTCCTGTCAAGATTGTTTTTCTTCTTGTCTGTGGCAGCGTGCTTAACCTCTGAATCAATAATAGGAATAATAAAATCCTTATGGCTATGTAAAGTGTAGTTGTTTGACTGGCCACTACTGTAGAATGTCGTTGTAGTCTAACCCGCTGTAAATGGGTAACTCACTCTAGTCCTGAGTTAGGGAAGGCAAAGACAGCAAGGCAGTGTCTGCTATGGGATTACTGTCAAGTAATCGTTCCTCAGGTGGTACTGGTGGTCATCATTGTAAATGGTAGAGTATCCTTCCTGCTCGTTACACATGAGACAGGCAAGTACAACAAAGGTCAACTCAACCGACGCATGATTATGTATGTATGGAGTGAGAGTGGAAACTACGCGAATGGTGGACTGTTCGATGTAGTTGACACTTGATACTATTTCACTCACACTCTTAGGCAAGTCAAAGATGTTAGGAACCGTTGTTGACGTTTCTATGCTTTTAATAATGACGCACACACTTGGACATCACGGAATACAGTCATGAGTATGTTGACATAGCAAATCATAAGGTAGTAGAATAGTAGTACATTTCATGCAGCATTCAATATTAAATAGTCAATCAATGTTCTGGTGGATTATTGATATATATACCCAAACTGACTGAACGCATCAGTGGGCATATGTGTGTAGACATACAAAGAGTTCACTGGACGAACCTTTTCTTTAGCTAAGTTCTCCAGCTGTATCTATATTAAATATTTAGGTAACACAGTTAAACCACGATAGGGTTTTAATCTTGATGAGATCTCCGTGCCACTGTCCGAATAATAAGACTCCTGATCCGTTCTTTGGACAGTGAACCATAATGATGACAGGAATACAAAATGGCCTCCTTCCCTGAGTTTTCGCTCACTCGCCCAGCATAAGGATAATTATCAGCCACAGTTAATTCATAACTTGAATATATAGGATTTCCTATAGTTTCCATACAGTCCCTTAGTCAGAAGGTTGCTTCATAAAGACATAAGCGCTGATGGAACCTGTCATCTTCATCAATCTATTCAAAC
Organism: Oreohelix idahoensis; assembly: GCA_024509875.1. Lineage (NCBI taxonomy): Eukaryota > Metazoa > Mollusca > Gastropoda > Stylommatophora > Oreohelicidae > Oreohelix > Oreohelix idahoensis. The sequence continues at coordinate 49,151 of JAMPIV010009458.1, read as the reverse complement.
GACCAACGATGCTCGAAAATACGATGTTTCATCTAGGTCTAACCATAAGGAGATCATCAAAGGCAAAAAACGGGTCTGGCTTTACCTGGAGTCCGAATTCAAACATAATGAAATACATGAGAAGAGTCTCTAACATCATACACTTGCAGAGACATTCCTTCCTTATGGAAAAATCATCCATAACTCACTTTAAACCTTTTAACAGGACCAGCCCTTGGAAAACACAGCCATTTCTTGGCGGCTACTTCGGAACTCTTCACGACTCGTTAAGACAACCCATACTTCCGCTAGAGCGGCATGAAAAGAATATAGTCCTGCCTACCCAACCAAAATATACAATACAGGACTGATTCTACTTGTACTAATAATATGTAATACATATGAATTCAGGCCATAAACATAACAAGTAAAATTAATCTATGTTCCGGCCCGAACAAATAAGGACGGACATGAGTTCAATATCCATGCGCCGAATCAATATCAAGAACGATCACTCCTATAATCAAAAGTGTAAATTAATCATGAATTATCTAGCTTTACCATAGAAAGCATTTTCATACACAAATGAATGAATGTATATATATTTTCCATATTAAATAGCCATATCGTATTTTTGTAATATGTGCGTCAAAATATGCACGCAACAGATTACCACACCCCTCGGGAAAATAAAAAATGGTACTTTTTTTTTTGGAAATACATCTAGGAGCAACATACAATAGATTCATAACGCACCAATAACAATGCGCAGCTGATAAGCATTGAGAATATATTTCATGAACTTAGAGAAATTATTTCTCTAAGTATAAATATTTCCAGAGAGGTGTCACCAACGCATACTACAATACTGGCAATGCCACACTTTCTACATCAGTTTATACATAAATGTCATCTTAGATATCTTAACATCATGATCATCGAAGACGAAAAAAACATTGAAAGACCAGCGGTGAATAAACATCAATGAACCGCTAAGTAGTGTTACAATCAATATATGATATATTACATATGTGTACACATTTCAACATAGGAACAACTGTAGCAAAGTTAGGCATATAATTTAACAGTTATGAATCATGTGGGCATCTAGACAAAATATCTGCCATCACATTTTCTGACCCACGGATAGCTCGCACCGAAAAATGAAACGGCTGCAGAGCAATCGCGTATCGCGTTGATCTCGCGCTCTTCAGATTTTTACTCTGAATAGCCGTAAGAGCTTTCTGGTCAGTTTCCACAATGAAATGCGCGCCAAGAAGAAATCTTTGAAGTTTAAGGATTGACCAAACCATAGCCAATAATTCACGGTCTAGGACCGAGTAATTCTTCTCTGCGGCATTTAATTTTCGAGAAATATACATCACAGGATGCAGAGTTCCAGAGTACTCTTGCATTAGTGCTGCTCCAATCCCTGTGGATGAAGCGTCACTACGAAGAATAAATGTCTTATCCTTAGAAGGCAATACTAGGATAGGTGAAGTAGAAAACATAGTTTTAACCTTATCCAAAGAGGATTGACATTCTTGAGTCCAATGGACTACATTAGGAGACCCTTTCTTTAACAAGGAAGAAAGAGGTGACATAATGGAGGACAGATTCGGAATGAATCGTCCATAAAATTGTATTAGACCTAAGAGACTTCGCACTTGCTTTTTAGTCTTAGGAATAGAAATGTTAAGTATCTTACTTGTATTATGGTCTTCTGTTTTTAGGAAACCATGACCAACACGGTGACCTAAGAAAGATATTTCGCTAAAACCAATACAAGCTTTAGATGGTTTTGCTGTTAGGTTATGCTCGCGTAAGATAGACAATAGTTCGTTTAACCCGTTATAGTGATCTTCCCAAGTATCACTGAAAAGACAGATGTCATCAAGATATGCAATGACATCTGAGCGATGAGATAGGATTCGACGCATCATGCGTACGAATGTTGCAGGGGCGTTCATTAGGCCGAAAGGCATGAAATTCCATTGGAATAGACCCCTAGGCGTCGAAAAAGCAGTAAACGGTTTGGCGTGTTCGGATAATGGAACTTGCCAATATCCCTTAGACAAATCAAGTTTAGTAAAGAAATGGGAATTCGATAGTCTCGTAAGTAACTCTTCTAGTAAAGGCATAGGTTCAGCATCAAATTTCGTCACCTGGTTCAATTTGCGATAATCAACGCAGAGACGTATGTTATTGTCTTTTTTCCGTACAATAACCATCGGCGAAGAATATGCTGATGTGGATGGTTCAATAATTTTTAACTCTATCATCTCATCCAACTCTTTCTCTACCTGTGCTTGAAAATGTATCGGGATAGGATACGGTCTGACTCTTATAGGAGTATGGTCAGTAAGAATAATGTCATGTTGAATGACATCAGTTTGACCAGGAATGTCAGTAAGGACATCCTGAAATTGTTCTAACATAGTAGAAACTTGTTTCTGCTCTCCTGGAGATAATTCAGGAGAAATCGCAACATCTTTCCATGATTCATTAGAGTGAAGCGGAATCATTGGAAAAGGTAGATTTACATCCGAGAAACTCGTTTCCTCATCCTGTATTACTGACAGTGATGAGTAATGTCCATGTTGGACTGGAAAATCGTCCGTTGCCTGGAAAACAGGTTGTAAATAATCCGGACGTTCATGGAATTCCGTGAGCATGTTGATGTGGAAGGTTTTATGCTTCCCGTCAATATCGACGATATAGTCAACATCGGAAACTTTTGATATTACATCGTACGGACCTTTCCAAGAAATAAGAAGTCTGTTTTCCCTACAAGGTAGCAAGACAAATGCTTTGTCACCTGGACAAAGTTGTCGCAAGCATCTCTTTTTATTGGCAAATTCCCTTGCCTTTTGCTTTGCAAATTCCGAAGAAGCGGTTGCCAATTTGCATGCTTCGATAATCTTATGTCTAAGTGCAATGACATATTCGTAAGAGGATTTTGTGTCATCGACAATATTATCAGCAGTTATGAGATCATGAAGTAAGGACATAGGACCTCGCGGTTTCGCGCCGAAGACAAGTTCAAAAGGAGAAAATCCTGTATGTTCGTTGGCGACCTCTCTATATGCAAAGAGAGCCGCGGGTAAAACCCTGTCCCAATCCTGAGGATGATCCTCAGTTATCTTACCTAGTAGGTTTTTCAGAGTTCTATTCAGACGTTCTACCATCCCATTGGACATAGGATGATAAATACTACTCAGAGATCTCTCTATCTTTAGAGTTGACATCACTTGAGACATGGTATCCGATATGAGTTGGGTACCATGGTCCGATAATATTTCTGCTGGAAATCCCAGACGAGAAAATATTAACCAAAGAGCATCTGCAATATTAGCAGTAGTTATGCTCTTTAGAGGAACAGCCTCTGGCCAACGTGTGCACATGTCAACACACGTCAAGATAAATTGGTGTCCTCTAGCAGACTTTATCTTAAATGGACCGATAATGTCTATCGCCATTTTTTGAAATGGTCGAATGGGAATGTCTGCAGCCTGAATAGGTGCAGCATGGCGTGGAACTCTGGATTTAACCTCTTGACATACTTTACAAGATCGACAATAGATTCGTATGTCCTTATTCACAGCAGGCCAAAAGAAAGATGCAAGAACTCTAGATTTAGTACGGGAAAAACCCATATGTCCAGCACACTGAGATTCATGAGCGTGCTGTAAGATTTTAACTCTCATATTCTTGGGCACAAGAATTTGAGAATGAATGGATTTAGCGGAGTCTTGTACCATACGTACAAGTACGCCATTCCTCATCGTAATCCATGATTTACGATTTGTATCCTTATTCGGATCACCTTTGGTTGCCAGAGTAAAGAATTTCTTTAGAGTAGGATCATCTTCCTGCTGTTTTATAAAGGAATCATGGGAAATCTCCAAGGAATCATCTTGGATCTGCGCATCATTATCTTCAGAATGTGAAGATTGCGGCATATTAAGAGCTTGAGCCCTAGTGATTACTGCATTAGCAGATTGCATATTAACATTTTCCCAATTAGAAATTTGCTGTGGAGTGCATTCTTTCACTCCATGAATGCGACCGATGATAAGATCAGCGATCGGATTCGGCAAGAGACATGCTTGCACATCTCCTGTAAAGAAAGGAGTAGCAATATTGATAATGGCAGTGGAGTACTTCTCCAATGTGCCACCAAATGTTACACATTTGACTACATTGCCTGTGGCTCGAGAAGGATTTACGAGCGACTGCCTCACTCCGATGGTAGTGCACCCCGAATCGAAAAGAATTGATACCGGAGTACCATCTATTAGACCTCTATTGAAGACAAGAGCACCCCTTCCATTATACGCGATTGACGCAGGGAGAGCGGGAAGCGGGTGACCACAGCTTAAAGTAGAAACTGTGGTTGGATCGAACAATGTTTTGCATTGCGAACACTGAGATGCTCTATCAAAATCGAAAGCAGAACATCCTACATTATTAGAGTCTTTTTTATCATTATTCTGACTACCGGCCTCATGGAACTCTTGTTGTGCAGAGTTAGCCTGGTAATGAGATTTACCATGTCTTTTGTGTTGTGATCTACCTCGGTTATAATTGCCTCTATAATTATTATTTCTTCTGTCATAACCCCTATTTGCGTTTGAATCATAATATTCATGATCATAATCATCATGCTCATTATAACGAGTATCCCTGTAATGTTGGTTTTGTTGTTTCCATGAAGAACTTGGGTAGTTCCTATAGTTACTCTCTTTTCGGAAATTTCTATAATTATGGGCACCCCTCGCGTATCGAGGACTGTCAGCCCTATTCCAGTTCTTCGAAGAAGAACCCTGGTTTGAATGGTTACCTTGGTTTTGATACCTATTCCAATTAACCTTTTTATCAAATTTATTTTGAGCTCCTTGGAATTTGTGTGAGTAATTATGATTATATTCTGTTGCTGACGCAACTGGCATACTCTCTTTAATGTTAGTGTTACTAAGAATTATGTCAGGGTGTGCCGTGGCATACTGATCACAATATTCTTCCATTTGCTTTAATGTACTAGGTTTACGCTCATGTAAAAACTCTAGGAATGGTTTATTTACCGAAGACATGACTTTGTCTCTTAGCAATAAATCCGTAAGACCATCAAATGTTTTCTCTATTTTGGATAATTCAATCCATCGTGAGAGTGTAAGTCGTGCTTTTGAAATGAATTCTGAGAATTCTACACCTACCTCAGGTCTCATTGTTTTAAACAAAAGACGATAACCTTCCTCTGACAGCTGATATCTTTTTATCAAAGCTGCCCTGATAGCATCATAATTATCTTTGTCGGCCTCTTCAACCAAAGATAACTTAGTCAGAGACTCTCCTTTTAGATTTTCAGATAACTGATTCACATACTGTGATTTGTCAAGATTATGTGCTCGACAAGCACGTTCAAATCTAGAAAGCCAAAATGTTATGTCATCACTGGAAGGGTTGAACGCTGGCACCTTTACCTTATAATTAAAGGGTTTACCATTACCACCAGATGCCTGATTAACATTACTCATATTTGTCAATCTTAATTTCTCTAACTCAAATTCATGTTCTCTTATTGCTTCTCTCTCTTCAGCTTCTCTATCTAATCTTTTCTCTTCAGCCCGAGCTTTTCTCTCTTCTGCAGCAGCTTCTAATTTTTTCTGTTCAGCAGCAGCTTCCAATTCTTTCTGTTCTGCAGCAGCTTCCAATTTTTTCTGTTCTGCAGCAGCTTCCATTTTTTTCTGTTCTGCAGCAGCTGCAGCTTCTAATTTTTTCTGTTCTGCAGCAGCTGTAGCTTCTAATTTTTTCTGTTCTGCCACAAATCTTCTTTCCTCCACCTGCATCTGCAATTTCATTTGTTCACCAGCAGCATCAGCTTCTCTTTCTAATCTTTTTTCTTCAGCCAGAGCTTTTCTCTCTTCTGCAGCAGCTTTTCTCTCTTCAGCAGCAGCAGCAGCTTTTCTCTCTTCAGCAGCAGCAGCAGCTTTTCTCTCTTCAGCAGCTAATGCTTTATCATATTGAGCAACATGCCATTCTTCTAAATCTTTACCTGTCTTATCAAGGGCTTTCCCTTGTGCAATAAAGTAATCTAAACTAGACATCTTGTCTAATTAAATCAGAAACCTAAAAAAGTAAATAAATTACCCTATTTCACTTTCATGGGAGACAATTCTATACTATAGACTTAGTCTTAGTGAAAAAACTTGTATGGTTATTTTGTTTATACTATAACCAATGATAACTTGAGTACCTGTGGAAAACAATAACTGTATATCCCAAATACTGTGGGAGACAAGCCTTACAAAGGTCTTGTATACTTGCTTAATGTAACCAATGATCACTTGAGTACCTGTGAAAAATAATATTTCCTATCTCAATCACTGTGGGAGATAAGCCTTACAAAGGTCTTGTATACTTTATTTTATAACAATAATAATCATAAAGTACTGATCTGTACTATAATATAAGTGTATTCAACTATACCTCATATATCATATGTCAACTAAAGACATTACAAAGGACAAACAAGAAAAGACAATCTGAAAACATTTGCAGAGATCAAATTAAATTAAATAGGACAAATGAAAGAAAAATGATCAATGATAACTGCAATAAGATAACAAGACAAATAACGCCACAGTGTATAAACATAAGGGTGTAAAGAAATGAAAGGAAAGATGAGACCTACAATTATACAAACAAATCAAACAAAACTAAAGAACATAGAAATATTACAAAAACAACAAGAAGGACAGTTTCGTCACAACTAACAAATATTTGCAAACAATGTTGCATGCAAATTTCAATTAAGAAATTTGCTCCCTATAGAACGCCAGAACAAGACCAATGTCCCTTGGTATTTCCTGTTCTAGTCGCCGCCCAACCTTAAACCCGCAGAGTACAAACAAATATCACATATAAACATGTAAACATAAATATATATAAAGCATAAATGCATATATCATTAATTAATTACATGTGTTGTGGTTGGAATGTGTTGCAAAGTATGCTCAGGTTTCACTTTAATGGCACAGCTTTTAATCAAAATAAACTGGCACTTTCAATCAATCTTAAATTATCTTATTATATTGTTCAATTTTTTTCTTGAGCATGAGAAGATCCACCGATGAAATAATAACACTTATGTTCTTCTTTAGTAAGGCAATCACACACTGTAACAACCGAACAGTTTATGTTCTTCAAAGTTTTCAGCTCTGTACTGCAAAAAATGTCAACAAGCATTGACCCAGATTCATTTCACTTGTCAGAACAGGTCAAGCTGACATCGACTGTATAGTTCCTACTGGTGTTGATGTGTGTCACATTTTGCCAAAATACACGTTCTTGTCATACTTGGAGACTTCAATCATCAAGACTGCGAAGGCTGGACCCAGGAAACAGGCCTACCACTGTAAAGTGTAGTTGTTTGACTGGCCACTACTGTAGAATGTCGTTGTAGTCTAACCCGCTGTAAATGGGTAACTCACTCTAGTCCTGAGTTAGGGAAGGCAAAGACAGCAAGGCAGTGTCTGCTATGGGATTACTGTCAAGTAATCGTTCCTCAGGTGGTACTGGTGGTCATCATTGTAAATGGTAGAGTATCCTTCCTGCTCGTTACACATGAGACAGGCAAGTACAACAAAGGTCAACTCAACCAACGCATGATTGTGTATGTATGGAGTGAGAGTGGAAACTACGCGAATGGTGGACTGTTCGATGTAGTTGACACTTGATACTATTTCACTCACACTCTTAGGCAAGTCAAAGATGTTAGGAACCGTTGTTGACGTTTCTATGCTTTTAATAATGACGCACACACTTGGACATCACGGAATACAGTCATGAGTATGTTGACATAGCAAATCATAAGGTAGTAGAATAGTAGTACATTTCATGCAGCATTCAATATTAAATAGTCAATCAATGTTCTGGTGGATTATTGATATATATACCCAAACTGACTGAACGCATCAGTGGGCATGTGTGTGTAGATATACAAAGAGTTCACTGGACGAACCTTTTCTTTAGCTAAGTTCTCCAGCTGTATCTATATTAAATATTTAGGTAACACAGTTAAACCACGATAGGGTTTTAATCTTGATGAGATCTCCGTGCCACTGTCCGAATAATAAGACTCCTGATCCGTTCTTTGGACAGTGAACCATAATGATGACAGGAATACAAAATGGCCTCCTTCCCTGAGTTTTCGCTCACTCGCCCAGCATAAGGATAATTATCAGCCACAGTTAATTCATAACTTGAATATATAGGATTTCCTATAGTTTCCATACAGTCCCTTAGTCAGAAGGTTGCTTCATAAAGACATAAGCGCTGATGGAACCTGTCATCTTCATCAATCTATTCAAACGACCAACGATGCTCGAAAATACGATGTTTCATCTAGGTCTAACCATAAGGAGATCATCAAAGGCAAAAACGGGTCTGGCTTTACCTGGAGTCCGAATTCAAACATAATGAAATACATGAGAAGAGTCTCTAACATCATACACTTGCAGAGACATTCCTTCCTTATGGAAAAATCATCCATAACTCACTTTAAACCTTTTAACAGGACCAGCCCTTGGAAAACACAGCCATTTCTCGGCGGCTACTTCGGAACTCTTCACGACTCGTTAAGACAACCCATACTTCCGCTAGAGCGGCATGAAAAGAATATAGTCCTGCCTACCCATCCAAAATATACAATACAGGACTGATTCTACTTGTACTAATAATATGTAATACATATGAATTCAGGCCATAAACATAACAAGTAAAATTAATCTATGTTCCGGCCCGAACAAATAAGGACGGACATGAGTTCAATATCCTTGCGCCGAATCAATATCAAAAACGATCACTCCTATAATCAAAAGTGTACATTAATCATGAATTATCTAGCTTTACCATAGAAAGCATTTTCATACACAAATGAATGAATGTATATATATTTTCCATATTAAATAGCCATATCGTATTTTTGTAATATGTGCGTCAAAATATGCACGCAACAGGCTACTAACATACTGAGTATTATTTTGGGCACAAGTACCACTAATCTTGTCCCTTATTATGTTTTTATGAGGCTTTCTAACTTTAGATACAAGGTTAGCTTTTTGAACATTGACATGAAATTTATTCTTGTCTTTACCATGCTGTATAGAATCAAGTATCACAGTAGAATTAACCCTGTTGGCCTGTCGCCAGGAATTATCAATATTACCAGCATAGTCACTAGTACGTGGAAAATTATATTGGCCACGCAAGGATTTTCGCTCACCATGTTTGATGTTAGTATTGGCATCGAGTGTCTGTTGCTGACTCGACGCTTTTATGACGTGTTGACAATCAACCTTCTGTTTAATATTATCAATATTGACCATAGACGATATTTTGTTGGACAAAACCATATCTATTAAACCGTCCACTCTTCTCCTTAATTCCGTGATTTCAATATTCTTAAGTGAAATCTCTTCACTTTGTTTCTGAATTACGTCATCAAATGTCAAAACTCCACATCTCTCCTCCGTCAGTGATTTCTCAATTTTAGCCAATTTATTTTCCTCCATTATTAACTCTTTCAATCTCATCTTCTCTTCTTTTTGTGCTAAATTGGCTGCTGAAGCTGGTGCAACTGTATCGGCAACAGCAGCAAACTTTAATGGGTCTTTTAAGAACTCCTTGGTCCTTTCTGCTTCCTTGAATGTGTAGTCCGTTTCAACAGCAATAGCCAACAGGCGTTTGAACCCGTTGATCAATGAATGTGCGGCAGAGGAGGCTGTTGGATAGCCACTACACTTTTCCCTATTTGTTGTTAACTGTGTTAACTCCATATGAAGCGCCTCGGTCTTACTCTTCTGGCCATTCCCAAGCTTATTAACCTTCTCGGGAGATGCCAAATACTTTTCTCTAAGTCGACGACCGAAAATCGCATTGTCATCCAATAAATTACAACGTGTTTCCTTACATAGGTTTTCACATTTTTTTGCCTGAATTCTCAATTTCTCATGTATCTCCTTCTTTTCTTTCAGTTGGCAACTGAGAATATCATTATCATTTAACACATTATGAAGCATTTCTATGTAAGTCTTCTCACGAACATTGCTCTCAACCTTCAACTTGTCATTCATCTCTTTCTCTTTTTGAAGTTCCTGCGTGAGATTAATAGTTTTGCCTTGCTCGACTTTCAACTCAGCTTCTAAGTATTTAATCCTGCACAATGACGAATTTAATGCTTCTTGCCCTCTTTCAAGATCCAAGTTTGATTTATATAAATCACTTTCAAGTTTAGTAACTGTTGCGTGTAATTTACTCTCTTTAGCAACACTTTCTAAAATCTTTGCTCTTTCCTGTAGCGCCCTTTGTTTAATGCCTTCTATCTGCTCTTCATCCCTTAACTCCTCTTTCTGTTCATCAGAAGTATGGTTGTGGATTATTTTGAACATGCTTTGCACTATATGTCCGTGTTCAAGCTCAATATACTGTCGCAAAAACACACGAAGGTGCCGTAGCAAATTCACCAAATCCTTGGCCATCACCAAATTGCAAACAAACTTAAAGTTATGTTCAGCAAATAACTCCAGGGATGTTGACACATTAATCAAAAAATCATCCATTATCCATTCTCCAAGTCATGCACCTCTCAATCCCTTACTATCTCTACCTACCAACAATGCAGACTCCAACATAGGCCTTATATCTGTAGGGTACGTATCACGATCCATGATGATTCACTCACCAAGTTCACTGTATATATATATTCACCAGTTATAATTATCACCAGTTTATGTCCCTAAAAATTCGGACAATTACCTCTTTCAGCTGACAAAGCCAAATATCCTTTCAAGCAATTGCTAATCAGTTAACCACTGTATACCATAGTAGCATAAGTTCATGTGCATAGAACCTTTGTAACATATATCAATATGAGGGATACCTTTATATCAATTTGAGTGATGTCAATATTATGTGAAATAGCCTTAAACACTTATGCACTAAAGTCTTACAATAAGTTACCAACAACTAACATATTATATAGACAATAGGAATCACGGTTACAAAGACAAGGTACTACAGAACAAACGATAACGTTCGCAGAGGTCAACTGAACATTAAAGCCGAACTAAAGCAAAATTTTTTACATAGCATGTAATGATAACCGCGAATAATGACAAGACAATACCCAACACCGTATATAAACGAAAATGTGTATAAAAACTGAAAGATAGGAAATAAAAAAAAAAAAAACGCTCACAAACAAATTAATCAATAAACTAAAAAACAGAGAAAAATACTATGAGAACAACAATGAAACGTTACTTCACAACTATACATTTACTTGTCCCAAGAGACAACTAGTAACCTAAACTTCGGTAAGGTTTGTAGCCTTAAACCGGAATTGTCACAGAACTGACAGTTACTAACCAAATCCTAAAGAATGCTTATGAAGCCCTGGGTAAACTGGGATATAATCTTCATAAGTAGACATGAAACATAGAATATTTAACATAAAATACTCATTATAACAAATAGTACACAATATATATAGGAAGACTTGTTGACACAAGATAAAATGTCAGTTTCCACAACATAAACCACTTATCTTCAATAAAGGAAAATACGCCCGTCCAAAATGCTGCACATCACAAAATCTGCTGAGGAAAACAGTTCACCGCATAAGGTCACCGCAGGTTGACACTTCTCACTTTAGGTCCTTTGTCCTTGCCACGGCACGATGTGTGCTCGTACACCGCACAGGTAAACAGGAACTGTATTACTGCCAATCATCTACTTGAGGCACTCGCGTAGAATAACTGCATATCAGCTTGAATTCCCTCGGTAACTGTAGGGGTACAAAGTCTGTCAATCTCGTTGATAATCCACTTGAAAGGAGGTACTTGACATCTCTTGTATACTATGATGGTAAACTTCTGTAATTGCGCCACCAAAATACTGGCACAGTTCACTTGAAAACTTCAATTCAAAAAGCAGAACTTAACCATGAAGCATATCTTGGCAATGGAAATGTTAGATATGTTATAGTCCTCTATGTAGATGGGTATTAATAAGCTGCACTCCATCAGATATGTTACCGCCTAGTTATGTTAACGACTGTTTTGGGGTAAGTCTTATATAGTAGGTATCACACCATGTAAGTTTAAAAACCACCTCTATTGCACCCGTAGTTGATAATGATGATGGATTCTTAAATGCACCACACAGCGTAGAAGAGAGTCATATAACGTCCGAAAGTTTTGGCCACGACTGTTGCCGCTAAGATTATTGATTGCCGCCACTGTAACAATCAGTATTTGTTGCAAAACGATGTTGCATCCACTGTTGCAAACGAAGTGTACCATTGCTAACCATAGAGTAGTCGAATACCAGGATTGCTATACATTAAATATCACGCCACACAGGCTACTAGTTATAAATGTCGTGAGTTCGATCCAACTTGAACTGGAAACCACCAACTGATACTGTTAATGACACAGTTTGTTATTCCAGATGATAAAGGCTGCATACGCTATATAGGTTGTTATCCATGTGTGTACTGCTGTGCTGTTACCGTGTCTAACATGTTTGGAGGGTGTATAGAAACAGTCACTCACACCACGATAGCTCACGTACGAGTCATGGAGGGTAGAACGCCTTGTGACAGTCAATGAACAGTTTATTTACACCATAACACAGTCAGACGAAATACAGCATGTTACACGGGTTATAATAGCATACCAAAAAGGATCCACATCATATAATAATAATAATAATCCATCAAGACGGACTGCTGGCAATCGCAGTACTAGTAAATATAGCAATGATCCATCTAGAAAACTGCTGGCAATCGCAGTACTAGTAAATATAGCAATAATCCATCTGGAAGACTGCTGGCAATCGCAGTACTAGTAAATATATCAATAATCCATCTAGAAGACTGCTGGTAATCGCAGTACTAGTAAATATAGCAATAATCCATCTGGAAGACTGCTGGTAATCGCAGTACTAGTAAATATAGGCCTCCAATATATGACGTCTCAAAACACTATTTAGTTCATCCATCAGACTGCTGACACTCACAGTACTAATGGTTATAGGCCTCCAATATATGACGCCTCAACACTATTTAGTTCATCCATCAGACTGCTGACACTCACAGTACTAATGGTTATAGGCCTCCAATATATGACGTCTCAACACTATTTAGTTCATCCATCAGACTGCTGACACTCACAGTACTAATGGTTATAGGCCTCCAATATATGACGTCTCAACACTATTTAGTTCATCCATCAGACTGCTGACACTCACAGTACTAATGGTTATAGGCCTCCAATATATATACGTCTCAACGCTATAATAACAGCTTCCTAACAGCTTCACCAAAATCGCTATACCGCAGTTAATCATAATAGGGCCTGTCCAAATCTTGGCCTCATAATATAAGTCGACATATCAAGCACTGTACAGGCTTCCCTCGAAAATACTGGGCTGACATCTCCAGTCACGCCCAGGACACAGACTCTTCAAAAATGTACATAATCTCTAAACACTGGCCTGTATACTCCAAGGCCTAAGGAACATCTTCTTAAATACAGTACATCTTATCTAAACACTGGCCTGTACACTGGTACACATTGAAAAACACTTCACATCTCCTCAGTGCACTCGCTCGACACACACTCACTCCCCAAAAACATTCTTTCCCAGAACACCCCAGCTAATCACAAATGCGTGGGGCTAACTTCCAGAGAACTCTCGCTCATAGCTCAAAAATTAGCTTAGAAAATTTACCTCACGTGGAACTCAGCCACCGTGAAAAACGTTCTGCATCTCGAAGATTCAAATGCGATACACTCATATATTTTTTAAAATAAATTAACAGCTAGACAAAAGCTGTTCAAGTGGAATAACCACTATAATCTCTTACTCATCCCATACATATAACGATTACTGCCCTTGCTTAGATTTGGACTCAACACGGACAGTTGGAAAATCGACCCTGCTCAGGAAGAATTATATAAACTTGTCTAAACTGAATGGCGGCCCTTAACTTTTGATCCTTCCAATATTGGTCTTATGATCACACTGTGGGTATCTGGTTTGGTTTTCCACCCATCATATTAATTCTGATACATATTCGTCCATAGTATGATCACTCATTGTGACAATACGTCTGTGCGTGTTCTTTTGGTGGCTCTCTCACGCCTTTAGCCACTACGGCAGTATCATTTTTTCCCCTCATTTTCTCTCCAACAGCTCATATTTGGCAATTGTTATGCCTTTTGATTCATTATTTTACTCTCTATGCTGAATCTAGTAGGTGAAAGTCTCTAACGCTCCACTCCCCTACGGAAGCATCTGCTATGGGACTGTCTTTATCTTGTTTCCCTTTCATCAGACGTATTTACGTTCCGCCAGGTGAACGGTGGTTCGATCGTAACAATACCCGATCATTATCACCGGTCAGCGGTAATGCGCTTATCAATCGACTCAGTCGCCGGCCGCTTTTGATAGGAGACGATCCTCGTTTAACACAATATGGTCTCGTACGAGGATGATTAGGTAGCCAAGATTGTCTGTCTGGATTTCTGACGACCGTGTCTGTTTGTCTGGTAGATTACACAGGTAGGAGATGCGTTTATCGTTTCATGGGACCATCCCTGTGTGCAATTATCACGATAATCTGTCTGGAGAAGCAATACTAGCGATAGGTAGCATCTGGACATCAAATGAGTTTACACATGGTAATTATGAGTTGTGCACAAGATGTCACCGGAAATATTAGCACATGGTTAGACAGAGGTAACGAGTGGAATATTAAAATTAATATTTTAATACACGCGAGGGAATATTTTAAATGAAACACCCAACCCAGTGCTAGAGAGATTTGATTGGTTTGATTTGAAATCTGGAATATGCAATGATTTCTATTGGAACATTTGGCGGAAACAAAATCTGTGATTTGAACTGAGAATAAGAGATATAATCTAGCGAACTCAGAGACTGTGACGGTATTGCATCCCCTGCTTTGCAGTAGTGGTCCAACTGTGGCCAAAACTCAAGAGTATATATTATAGGCTTCAATGGAGTCTGTCTTTACACAAGATTACTCTTGGCAGAAATGTAGAGAGAAGAGTAGTAAAGCTTCTATCACACGGGAGTCTTCGCAAGATATTCAGATAAGCAAAAACAATGCTGGCTGTTGCTGAGCATGTTAATTCTGAAATCTCCCGACACCTTTTATGAAGAATTTAGCAATGGTTTATTCTAGCTCGTTAAGCCCCCACCCCTGAGTTACTCAGTGGAATTATTATTATTCTTATATATAGCTCTGTTTAGAGTGTGAGTAGTAATTTGACTGAGACAAACATGCAGTAACTTTAAAATAATTAAATTGAATTAAAATTTTTAACATTACAAATAACAAAATTTAATAATCACTTTAGGTTGTAACAGTTGGAAAATAATTTGAATATTTATGAAAAGGTGTTCATCACTTGAATGGTTTTTGATAAGAAGTTCAAGTGGAACATATAGGTTAGCTACCAATGATGATTCTAATCCTCCTCCTGATGGTAGGTTTTCTGTACATTGCTGTCACTCGTCTCTGGTCAAAGTTCCCAGAACGTCAAGGAGTAACGGCCAAGCTGGTTATATACATATATATGTGTTCACTGTCATGTTCACTGTCGAGCCTGGTTCTGTTTCGATAACAATCGCTTGTTTTACGATAGTGACTACAGCAAGTTGAAAGTTTCAATTATTTAGGCAGTAAAATGACTCAGGATGGTGACACAACAAGAGAAATCCATACTAGAATTGCTTTGGCAGCTAGCGCCTTCAATAGATTATCTAACATTTGGAAATTACGATCATTGAATATACATACCAAGCTTCGTCTGTTTAATTCAAATGTTATCTCAGTGTTAACATACGGCTGTGAGAGTTGGAAAATAACAAAATCATTGGAGAACAAGCTGAATACATTTGAGAACAAATGTCTTAGAAAACTCATGAACATCAGTTGGAAAGAATTCAAGACTAATCGACAAATAAGAGAAGACTCTAGGCAGAAATATGTCTCCAACTATATAAGGAAAAGACGATGGTCATATATCGGTCATGTCCTACGAATGCAAAACAACAGAATACCACTACAGGCGCTCACTTGGGTTCCTGAGGGTAAGAGGAAAAAAGGAAGACCAAAAGAAACACTCAGAAGAACAATAATAAGAGAAGGAAGAACGTTGGGCCTAAATAATGTGCAAGAGCTAAGAGGAGTGGCGTCACAACGAACAACCTGGCGAGCACTGGTTTCTGCCTTATGCGCCGTGTTTGGCGCTTAAAGAATTTATTATTATTATTATTATATATGTGTTGCTGTCGTTTTTGACGGAGTCATAATGGGTAAATCTATTTTATACTTTTGTCGTTTTGACGGAGTCATATAGGTAAATCTATTTAATACGTTTGTTGTAAAACTTTGTTGGTCAAAGTTGGATAATTGGGTATTAACTTCTATGACAGGTTGTTTAAAGGGTTATCTTCTCTTTCTTTTAATCCTTGTCGTGATCTGTCTGAACGATGCTCATTTTTATGCTGTCTAGGCATGCGCAGAGTTCTGAGCGCGAACTGTGACTTCCGTCATCTAGATTGTGATCTGGGCTGTCGGACGACGATGTCCGTTGTGTTTTCCTCTAGATCATCATGGCGATTGGAAAGTTTCGATATGACTGAAATGTCAGTGTTTTCCCCAGTGATTGTTTGTTAAAGGTGTATCCGGAAGATTCTGTATGAAGGTAAATGACATTCTTATTACTATGCCTTTGGCTGCAGAACATTTGAAATTACCTATCTGTCGAGTGAAGCTCACAGATCTTGAGAGACAGAATTTCTTCTTTGCTTCTAGTTCTAGCCAAATGAGACTATATGTTTTCAAGTGAACAGAAGCCTAATGATGATGATAAATTATTGTGGACGCCGCAGGTTGGCGGTATATATATATATGTTTAGCATGGTTTGATCGTGCCTGCTAACAAAGGATACACATCTGTCTACATATTGAGGCCCTGTATTACGGCCAATATTTTCAGCAAGAGGAAATATATCTGGCGAGCTATGCCAGTTGAATAACAGCCTTATGTATTATTGCTACGCAATTTAGGAGCTCGTTTGTTGGACGACAGAGCTAATTAAGTACCTGACGCGCTGAGTCAATGGTACGGAAGCTACATTACATATTGTAACTTTAGGACAGATGATGTTTGATGTATGATGCAAGCCTTTGATTACCAGACATTTAACAGTCATTTATTATCTATGTGAAGTCCTTGATCTCGTCGATTTGACTGTCCTGTTGATGCTACTGTCAGTTTCGTAAATAAATGTTTGAAACGTGCCAGCAGTCTTCGATTCATCATTGACTACTGCATGTGAGTGTATGGGTGCATTACTGACTTTACTAAGAGCCTCAAGCATTCGTGTTTTCGTCTACACCCACACTCAGCACATCATAATACCAATATCACAGATCTACAACATGTACGCTGTTTACTGTGAGTGATCATAGTACCCCTGGCAGTGCCTCACTCTGGTGGCCGTTACATTCCTGGCCGTTACATTTCTGGTGACCTACATCGACACCGCAACATTACACAGTCCAGGTGATAAACGACACGTTCACTCTGCCAGCTTTCACATCATGCATAAACAGTACGTTACATTTATGGTAGCCGTTACAAAACAGACGGTTACAATATGTTAGTTCACATGTTAGTAATAAAATATGAAATGTAAATGCATAACTTACTCCAATCTTGGCTACAGACTTGTTGCTCAGATGAATAAAAGAGACGAATCGTTCTCTTACACGCGTCTAGAATGTCTTTATTGTTACAATAGATTCCTCTCTGACTTCGAGTGTTTTCAGTTTCCTAGTCCCTGTGTTCCTTATTAAAATGTAAGGATTTCCTGTGCTTTGTAAGTCTTATCTGGTTCTCCAATATAAGGTCTGGTTAAAAAAAGGAATTCTGAATCTAGTCTTCACTCTGGCGAGGTCTGATGTTGTCTGGCGAGTGTGAAATTCACAGTGAAATAAAACTGCGAAAAGGTCAGAGTATATTCCCTGCCTTCGTTTGTGATGGAGTTAAATAAACGCTCCAATCATATTCAAACAAGTCGGGTGTGGTACTTTCAAAACATTTCCGACATGGAAAAAGTTTGCAAAGATCACGTCTCCCATATATGGTAATATGCTGTACAAACGTACAGACAGATCGGTAGACACACATGACAACATGCCCACATGTGTCACACAGACAGTAATGTTGGTGTATCAAGGATGACCCGGAAGCGCTTATGTCATAAGTTCCGCCTCGTGCATGGGTTATCCTGTGTTTCGCCAGACAAACAAATCTGGTTCTATTCAGCACTCTTGCCCAACACAAGCTTGGATAACCAAGCCCCGTCGTTTGAAAAGATGGTCAGACAGATTATGCGATAAAATATTGTCGCCGACCGTCTAATAACCTGGCGTAACTTAACACGTCTTCGTGAAGCGTGAATGCGACACAATAAGATAAGAATTACTCCTGTAGCAAATACTGCCATAGGGGAGTGACGAGTTAGAGACTTTCTCCATGCTATGTCCAGCATAAAGATTAAAATGTATGAAAGGGAAAATTGAAATGCCAAATAAAAGCGATCGGAGCGAAAAATGAAGAAGAAATGATACTGCCGTAGGGCTGGAGGTATGAGAGATCACACAAAAGGACAGGGACGTACATTTCGTCACAAAGACACAGAACAGACAGCTTCGCAACTTCATACGAGCGACTCCCAAAAAGCCAGAAAGAGAAAAGATCGGACCTAGAATTCCATTTTTAACAGTGACAGATCGAGTATTGGGCAACTTTGGCTTTTACAAGCAAACCCGCATTTTAATATAAGACTGTAAACTTAAATGGACCAGGACGCCAATTACCAAGACTGGATCCTAGGAATGTGATCACAAGTCATAGAGGAATTAAACAAAAGTTTTCCCAGGCCCAGTGATTTCGCAGAACACCCGCCGTCAGAGGAATTAACTCTCATTTCCCAGACCAAAGTGATTTCGAAGCTTCTAATACAGAGCTGCATCCATCGCAATGCTGTGGAAGGAGATTGTATAACCCAGAGGTTTTCAAACTGTGCGTCGCGGCTCCCAGGGGCGTCGCGGCCCTCGGCTAAGGGCGTCCCGGTGGCTTGGGAAAAGTGTTGGGCTCGATATTATGAGCCAAGGTCCATCAATAAATATAGATCTTCGTAGTATAGAGAGGAGCCGCGGTGATTTATGCACAGGTTAAGGGAGCCGCGGACCAAAAAAGTTTGAAAACCTCTGGTATAACCCACAGTTTTGGGATAAGTGTAAACAATTTATTTAAAAATGTGAAATTTGACGTGTTTCTTGCTTAGTGTTTATAAATGTGGCTGGCAACCTCAACGTATGAAAAGAGAATATTAATGAACCACTACAGCAAGGGCTGGGGATTGTTTCTCGCTAGTCGTGCGAGAAAACCCGACAGCATACGTGACACCAGACTCCGACTGGAGCAGTGATGAGTGATGATTACATCACATGTGCCTCAAGTGTAGCATATCATTTTGTGAGATATATGTAACTTGTTAATGTTAGTTCAGGCATAAATCATTATTCGCGCTGTCCAGACACAATTTCCCAGTTAATACCCAGAGGAATAGTGGTGATTTCTATTAATCTTTCCCGAGTTACACTGTGTGTACTCAAGAATGTAATTCTTCTGAGAGATTAACATTGGTGGGTGGACAACGAGAAGACGCGCCTGTTAAGCTTCCAACTCAGTGTACTTAGCAGAGGCATTTTGTTCTTTTTATTTTGTCCAAACGTTCGTGGAACGAAGCTAGTTGTGAGTGAAACGCAGGGAATCAACACCAACCGCCTAAATCGGACAAGTTGTGTGAAGACGTGCCCTCATCACCAAGCAGTGACGAAAATCACAGCTGCAGGACTCACCTAAAAGTTAAGTGCTTATAAAAAGGCACCAGCAAAAAGGACACAATTTTTCTGAACTATATCCTCACCCTAAATCTCTGTGAAGAGAAAATGTGATTACAACATAAAAGTCACCAGCAGATTATTTATTTTAAACTGTTAATACTAATTGATTATTAAATTTGCTACCTGTTGTTTTAAAACTAAACAATCATAGTCTATTCAGTTTTTTTTTATCTGTATGAAAGCAAACGTATGAGCCAGAACAAATTATATATATATATATAGAGACATTCATTTACCTCTAAACAGAGCCATACCATTATAAGAGGAATTCGCTGAATTAATTCAGCTGGGGGCTTGAACGAGCTAAAAACCATTGCTTAAATCCTTCACAAAAGGCGACGGACAGATATAAGTTACCCATTGCTCAGCGCTATGCCGCATGGTTTTTGACTTCTGAATTATCTTGTGAATACTCCCTTCGGATAGAAGCGCCACTACACTTCTATCTACATCTCTGCCAAGAGTAATCTTGTACGAAGGTAAACACCTTTGACGACCCATTTATATACTCTTTGAGTTTAGGCCATTGTTGGACCACTACTGCAAAGCAGGGGAGGCAATCTGTGACACTCATGTATTTACACTATGAATTTTATTCACGTATCCTGGAACAAATTATTTATATATTTGGCAAATATATACACAGCAATTTATAGCAGTTCTACTCACCCCCTGGTCTGTCAGAAATATACTAAACTGGACTCGATTTGGTAAATGCAGGCTGTCACTGAATACAAATTAGTACATGAAGTCGTGACTTGCTCCCTCCTTCCGTCCACTGTGTAAAACTGATGTGTGTATGTTCCACGTTCGAACTTGCCGCTCTTGTATCTTCCTTTCTCGATCGTCCGTTGAAGTTCTGACGTCATCCAGACTTTGGCTCAAAGTATTTCTGCGTTCTCGAGTGACTTTGTTAGTTTGTACTTTTACTTTCACATATAACTTCGTCGTTCTGCTCTTCCACAACAGCTGTTGCTTTCCGGGGTATCTCGTTTTGTTGAAGCTTTCTTTCACTGTCACTCTTTTTAAAATCCGTCCTTCCTCCAATTTACTTTGATTTTTGAAATAGCACTTTGCATCATTTATAGAACTATTCGACACACTTACTTGTCCATAACTCATGAAATGTAGCAGGCATTTTCTTCCTAACTATATCTGTACAAGCGTCTACTCTTCCTTGAAGAAATGGTGAAGTAGAATTACATTCTGTCTATCCGTTTATTTTTAATGAATTTAAAACTGCACGATCCGAACACAATTTTGTTCACTGCCATTTTCCTATAATAATTGAGCAAATGACCGCCGCCATCTTGCGTGAATCGTGAGTTCCTGATTGGCTGTTCCTTCGTCTCTTTCAAAAGACGAACAGAGGTATTTGTTTACACTATGTCACAACAACACTCACGTGCTCTTGCAGCAATTGTTTTTGTAGCACTATGTTTCACACCATGAGGTTGCCAGTCGCGTTAAAATCTCATATTTATTGTCTCTCAAAATATATCTGAGGGAACAGTAGTCCTATTCATTATTTAATATGTATGTATTCTGATATCACCACTTTAAATACCTCGGTGCTGTCATAGACTGGAAGGGATGCATCAAAGAAAATTTGGCAGCAGCTTGGAGACATTTTCAGGCCAAACATCGAGGGTTCCTCAAAGAGAAGTTGGCAAGAAAACGAAGATGGCTGTATACCGCTCCACCTATGTCTCAGTCTTGACGTATGGATGCGAGTCATGGGCAATGACTACAACCCACAAAAGTCAGATCTAAATATCAGAAATGAGGTATCTGAGAAAGGTGGTTGAAGTAACAAGACGCAACCAGTCGATACGTCAAGGCCTAAAAACCCAAGCTCTGCAGACCCAAGTAGAAAAGTCCTAACTAAGATGGTTTGGCCATATCTGCAGAATGGAAGAAAATCGGCTGCCACGATAGGTATGAGAGACTAAGAGTCAGGGATCCAGACCTCCAGGACGGCCCAAGAGTCCACTGGGAGGACAAAATTAGACAATCTCTGAAGGACCGAAGACTAGAATGGAACCAGGACAGAAGGAAGACAGCCAGTAGGATACTATGGCGCTTTCTATTCCAAACCTCTACACCTCACGGAAGAAGAGGAACGACTAAGTAAGTAATTATTCTGATATCACAGAACTCTACACAATAGGCACAGAGGTCAAGCAAGAATGTCTGCATGCACCATCGGTCTTCATTATGGTCTTGGACTAGGCGATAAGACTGACAACATAACCACAAAACCAGGATTGCAATGCGCATTTGATAAACACCAAGAAGATTTTTGTTAGACTGGCCACGTCGATGACATAAACAACAAGAAACATCAAATAGCCTATTCTTAGAAGCAGGAAATACTGAACTATAGTCCGTTCACAAATTGATGTTCAACTTTGAAATTTGTTTAAAAAAAAACTACCGGATGTAATGAATTTATATTTTGCATGTAGTCTTATATTATCCATGACGTTATGAAAACATTTTTTGCCTCCAGAAAATGTATCTAGTTTGAGATATTTCTTCTTCAGTGTCACGGTGACTGATAATTTATTTTACCATCACGTCCCAATTTTATTACTCTTTTAATGTTCTGGTTTCCTCGACTTTTTGTATTTTCTTTTCTTTCGGATTCTAACTACGTGGCCCATTTTTCATCTTGTCAGACCCTACCCCGCGGTTTGTTTACGTTCTGGCCTTCAGCAGTCAGCTAACGATAATGTTACGTCAGCGCACCAGGTGTTGACCGACAAGAGGGATTTCTCTTGCGAGCGAGTAAAGCGTTTGATCACGAGCGCCAGGTAGCTTCTGAGGTCTGGGTAACAGTTTTGATCTCCGAATCAGGGGAAGAGAAACCCGCGGTTGGTCTCTGTGTTTGGCCTTTAAACGACGTAGTTAGAGCTCATAATATGATGTATTTGTCTATCTGAGGAATTTTCTCGCGGTTGTTGTCTCTGATGTCGTCTCTGGAATAACCTTTGTTTTACTCTTTATTACGTTACACGCCGATACATCTGTAGAAAACAAGCCATGCCAGGTGTCCTTGTAGCGTTATTTGTAAACTATAAGAGTAGAAGGGTTTAATCAATCAGACACACTCGTAAAATATTTTCTGCCCGAGAAGACCATTATGAGAATAAGGCAGACGTTAACACAGAACTAAATGTTACTGCCTATTTCTAGTCATTTCTCGGGGTGAGTTGACATCTCTTATAATATATATATTCATGTTAGCTTTTTATATATATCTGATAGGAATGTGACTTGAATTCATTTTTGAGGATTTCTCTCGGTAATTTAATTCAGTGAAATGTAGCGCTGTCTATCGCCTTAGTTAAGTGGTGTTTAAGCAGTTATAGTTTATAATGGGTTATATGATAAACTTATATACATACCAAGCTTCGTCTGTTTAATTCAAATGTTATCTCAGTGTTAACATACGGCTGTGAGAGTTGGAAAATAACAAAATCATTGGAGAACAAGCTGAATACATTCGAGAACAAATGTCTTAGAAAACTCATGAACATCAGTTGGAAAGAATTCAAGACTAATCGACAAATAAGAGAAGACTCTAGGCAGAAATATGTCTCCGACTATATACGGAAAAGACGATGGTCATATATCGGTCATGTCCTACGAATGCAAAACAACAGAATACCACTACAGGCGCTCACTTGGATTCCTGAGGGTAAGAAGAAAAAAGGAAGACCAAAAGAAACACTCAGAAGAACAATAATAAGAGAAGGAAGAACGTTGGGCCTAAATAATGTGTAAGAGCTAAGAGGAGTGGCGTCACAACGAACAACCTGGAGAGCACTGGTTTCTGCCTTATGCGCCGTGTTTGGTGCTTAAAGAATTTATTATTATTATTATTATTATGATAAACTTACGATAACAGATACTCTCTAGGCGTAGAATCAGTCCATACAAGGCTTACCATTGGGTTAAGAGTTGGCTGAATTAACTGTCATTACTGTAAGAAAATGTCAGAGGTGGGGGTTTTTCACTTAAAACTGAATAGTGAGATGCAGGCACTATAACACTGAATTATAGCAGATAGTCCCTTATTCCTTTCTGATAGAAACTTCTAGTGGCTGGGTGGAATCATTAGATGCCGATTTGTGTAGCTAGACACTAGTCATAAAGTTCACGGAAAGCAGCCACCAGCCATAGAAAACATTATATCTTATGATTCAGTCACAACTGTATTATTATAGCAAGAACATTACCTTTTTTATGTATCCACTGGTGGGATGTTAATATTTTCCCCAAAAAGGGCGCATACCAACTATTGTGTAATGTCAAATGCTGTATTTTATGTAAACTCATTTAATGTTGTAAGATGAATAGCATATCCACTCAGCGGTAACTACATGGTTAGGTTTCCTGTACGTTGAGTTGGGAGAAGAAGAGGAGATTTTGCTGTCAGAACATATACTGACAGGTACATGTGTGTACAAAATCTAGATAGCCTATGCGGGCACATGCTGATAATTGATAGAGTGGAAGGAACAGGAGGGAGACTTATATGGATAAAGACAGCCCTAAACTATCATAGCAAGGATTACAATAAATTTAAATCCCATCGTGGAGCATAACTGTTTGGATAACGTTAGTGTAATTTTATTGTTTGCTTGATGTAAAGGTCGTCTTCTTTGGGTCTCAGTTTCAGGGATACTGAATTGCTAGAGTCAAGTCTCCAGTCAGGCGAAGAACGTCACAGTCTCTTCGTTCTAGAGGGTTTCTGAGTACATCTAGCCTCACGAGTTGTCACCTCAAATACCTGAAACAAAACCCTTTTTTGTCAACGCCATTATCTCTTTTCTGCTTACTCGTAGCAAGCAAGAGGACATGCACACCATCATAGCTGGCAGACGCTGGAGCTGGGTTGGTCATGTCCTCAGAAGAAACCCCGATGCCATCACAAGAACAGCTATGCTTTGGACCCCTGAAGGAAAACGAAAGAGAGGCCGACCAAAAACAACCTGGCGGAGGACTGTGGAGGCTGAGATGCAAAGAATTAACCAGAGTTGGGGCACTGTACGAAGGATGGCCACCGACCGAGCAAAGTGGAATCAATTTGTTGTTGCCCTACAAGACGCCACTAGGCGTGATGGCCACTGACTGGTTTGACGGTCGGCGGCTAAGGATCAAAGAAAAAGAAAGATTCTCTCAAAAGGGAAAATAAGCTTACGCAGTGTGCAACGAGCCAACGCAAAATCTGAAATTCGTATTGCAGTAGTAGTTTCCTACTCGCCTATTGGATTACCAGTCAGAGCATTTGCGGCTCCCAGAAATATCAAACAGCCCAGCGTCTATAGCAGAATTTAATATCACCAGACTTTGTGTGTTTAAACGGAGCACTCAGTCAAATCACAGTTCAGCCAGCCCAAACCGGATTAAATACCAAGTACGCAAGCCAATTCTAGCGCCGGATAAGAGCGCTTGGGACCCTTTGTCCTCAAATCACTTCGTCTTGTGTATTTCGGGGATATATTAAAACCTCGCACATATGAGCTGTCAGCCGGAGATAGACATAGTTCCAGTCCCCCTCGCGCAATTAGGGATCACCAATGATAGCACCGACAAGGAAAGTTATGCAGTTTATTCCATCACCTTGAAGGATATCTGCACGTAAGACACTTTCTGGAGCTAGTGCATTAGGTCCCACGAAAGCGGACAGACTGACACTCAGTTTTTTTATTCGGTCAGCAGGAGATAGACAGTCTTCCAGTCCTCCTCTCGCAATTAGGGGTCACCAATGATAGCTCCTATATTGAAAGTTTTGTAAGTTTATTCCATCACCTTGAAGGATATCTACATGTAAGACACTTTCTGGAGCTAGCGCATTTGGTCCCACGAAAGCGGACAGACTGACATTCTGTTTATTTTTATTTCTCTGTGTTCTACAGGTTTATGTTGGTGGTCTGTGTGTTCGTTGGCGTATTTTGCATCTTTGTGATTATTGCTGTAAAATTTATGTTGTTTGTGCTGATATGTATTATTTTCAGACATCTCTTCTTTAATAAAGTTCACTCATTTATTAATGCGCTGTTCACGACCCTTTCATCCATAATTACCCTTTTTTTTCAAGCTCTTTACTATAGTCTCTATTTATGAACCAGAGAAAAGAGGAAGAGCAGGCGGTGCTTAGACTATAAGTGTGTTGAGGCTTGGAGAGAGAGAGAGAGAGAGATAACTTTAATAAATCTTCTTCCAAGTTTGTCTTAAGTCCACCTCCTATTTACACCTTATCTTCGTGTAATCTATAACTCTGCCAGTCCACTATCATTGTCGATTTCACTACTATTGTCCAACTCGACAATTACTCTTCTCACTTTAACTCAACCACGACATTCAGGTTATATTAAAATCACACTCCCCTACCGGTATTAAAATATAGCATGTCAGCAGTACACTAGTGTTGCACGGGCAATAAATGGTTTTTTAAAAGAAAAAAAAATATATTTTAAGACAAAATTATGACATTTCATGCACCGCAGTTGTCTGCTGTTGAAAGCTGAAATAGTGCGACATCACACTGTAAAATTTAATTTTTAAGCCGTGCTTCTTGTAAGATTCGGAAAAGATCAAAGGAATTTACGGTTTTGAAGAATGCAGAATTGATATTGACTTAACAACAACATATTTGTAACGTCATGGATAATATAAGACTACATGCAAAATATAAATTCATTACATCAGGTAGTTTTTTTTAAAACAAATTTCAAAGTTGAACATCAATTGGTGAACGGACTATATCATCATCATCACCTTTGAACTCCCAAAGGAGCACTTCAACATAAGTATACTACGACTTCCTGTCACGTGCCATCAGCTCAAGTATGTTCATGTCGTCTTGTCCCCATAATGTCTGTCTCCAGTTCTCTTCTCTATGTGTTTCTTGGTCTCCATCTACCTCTCTTTCTCTGAGGATTCCAGAACAATTACTGCCTGGTAAAGCTATCAACAGATTTCCTCAGTGTGTGTCCTATTCAACTCAAGCGTCATCTTCTCATCTCTTGTTCCACTGACACTTGTCTAGTTCTTGTCATCAGTTCCAGTGGCACTTGTCAAGTTCTTTCATCAGTTCCACATTAGTGATCTACTCTGCTATACGCCTTTGAAAAAAAAAAAATTAAATGAGAATAAATAACAGACAAACAGTTTCGATAAATAGCTACGGTAAAAGAAATAACAAATTACATACATTTGTCCTATTGGAAAGTAACATAAATAAAGACGGTGGGACTGTAACAGTCCAGAATGTCAAAGCCTTGACGCCAGTCAAAGCTATCCGTCAATGCATTCACGTTCTAATTCAAGTTTTTTTTTTTAACACCTGTGCCAGTTCCATCAGCATGTTACCCGAAAAGTTCACTCCAAAGTTGCCAAAACAAATTCGTCATCTCTCGATCATGCACAGTACTGTCACGAGAGGGTTGATTATTATTTAAATTATAAGGTATCCTGGACAAAAAGTTGTATCAGGTGATACCAGGATAGTGCCAGATAAGAGACTGGTCTTATAAGAATTACCCCCTTTTCTGAAAAGAATAAGGGTGTATCGACATCAAAGGTAGGATCAAGCTGTATAAGTTTCTAGGTATGATGATATTATGTGTTCCTAAATTCCTATGGGCTCCCTCTCAAAATCCTCCTATGATTATATTATTATTATTGTTGACTCTGCTAGGGGTATTAACTAAATTATCTACCAACAAGAACTTGAACTCAACTTAAATAATTAAGTAAGTCTGCTGGTAAATATTTACAATTTATTTTTACAGTTATTATTTTCTTCTTGAAAATCTTTAACGAAAAAAACGAACTTTAATTACAAAATTAAATAAATATGCACTTGAAAATTGTTCAACAAAATGTTTCAAAGGTCTCTGAATTCGTAGGAGGTTATCTTTGGATTGACATCCCTCTTGTAGAATATCTAGGCTATATCTTTATATTACTGTTCTTTAACTGTCCTTTTATTTTAAGTTATCACGGGCTATAACTATGCCCCAACATGGCTCATCATTTGATTACTGTCTATAATCTTGGAGTGACTGACATACTCTTCAGTGGCCTTGTTTTTCACTCATCTGTAGAATGAAGCTGGTTCCACTTTGGTCCTCGGAGTAAAGCTAATGATCTTCCTCCAGGCAGTAGGTACTAGCTGATTGGCCCTCTGAACTCAAAAGGCAATTGCATCAGGAGTTCCCTCAGTAGTGGATGACTTTATTATGTGTAGTTGGGTTTACAGGATATAACCTGAAACGAATTAGAGGTAACCCCTACATTTTCCATCACTATCCCACTATCACAAAGGTTGGGGATGATAGACAGTTTCAGACAGTGTGCTAGCAGATGCACAGGACATAGTATAGAAACAACAACCAAATCCAGTTCACTGTAACTACAATTTCCCTCTAAATCCTTAGTTAGAGCCAGTTGTCCACGATCCGCCTCCATACAATGATTAAGTCTTGTATAAAATACTAAGTAATAGCTTAAACAATCCAGTAAACCAATCGCTTTCATTCTTCCTTATGTTCCTGTTCTGTGTGTCTATTCCATCAAGAAATAATTTTTTTAATGCTTTTCTAAACCTACAGACACACTTTTACCACCATTCTCAATTATTTGAATATATATATATATATATATCTTGGCAGTGTTTTGCCTCCAGAAATTGCACAATGGTTCTAACACATCTACACAATTCCTAACGCATAAGTGAATTAATCAATAGAAATATATATATATATATATATATATATATATATATATATATATATATATATATATATATATATATATATATATATATATATATATATTCTATCTTACCCTCAGGCACATACAGTTGAGCTGTTAATGGTGTTAATGGTCTGCTCTCAGTTACAAAAAGGCAAAGGCACTATTTACTAACACTTTTTGCGCTCGCTGTAATTTTCAAAATATGACTGGCCTATTTCCGTTTAGAACACACTCTATATATAGACCAAGGTCGGACGTCCGAGGGGGTGTCCTGCTCAACTAGTATTTTGCGTTCCGAAAATGTATGTAAAATCTGTCTTTGTGTACAAATCAGGAAAACTAAGATTTTATTTATCTACGTTATTCCTGGATCGATTTTCTTCACCTCAAGCTTAAAACACGCCCTGTATTATTCTACATCTTCCTAGCTAATAGTCTTTTACTTTCCTAAGTGCATTTTATTCTATGCGTACTCTAAACAGCAAAAGTATGGACTAACCTGTGGCTTCGATCCATTCAACCAGAGATTTCTCTCTTAATATACTACTGGTTGTAAAAGTCTCTGCACAGACGTGTAAAGCAACATCTCCAATATC
This sequence comes from Oreohelix idahoensis, assembly GCA_024509875.1. Taxonomy (NCBI): domain Eukaryota; kingdom Metazoa; phylum Mollusca; class Gastropoda; order Stylommatophora; family Oreohelicidae; genus Oreohelix; species Oreohelix idahoensis. The sequence goes on along the minus strand of JAMPIV010009458.1, from coordinate 19,724 downwards.
GTATTGGTGACCTCTTCCAGGTGGTACGTCTTTCCTAAGTCTGTAATTAATTGTCATCCTCCACTCGTTTGCACAAATTAGTCCTGGCCATTTTGACTGTATAATGCTTTAGTAAACAAGGCATAAAGGTACCCTCTGATTGGTCCGTGTATCAAGCAGTTCTTACAAAGTATGGCGCGCGGTTTGGTTAGAATTACTCAGAAGGACATGTTGTGAAACAGACCACTTCACGACAAGTACTCTAACCAACTTTTATTGTTTTTCTAATGCTAATTTTGTTGTCGGAATCACTGTTTGTATTACGGCAGAGGTAAACATTGTCCCATTGCAGAAACTGTCGTAGGGAAATGTATTGTTAAAGACTTCGCCATACTAGGTCCAGTTTTATAAAGTAGGGTGACCTGTTCTTTTTCACTCCCATGTGAATCCTGGCACTAAAAATAAATTATAAATGCCAAGGAAGCGATAAATTCCGCTTCATTTCCCTGTTCCATCGCTTACAAAACAATTGTGGAAAATAAAACTTCCCATACTTTCATTGCCAATTCACCACGTGGCCATGAGGGGCATTTTCCCACCTTAACTTTTAGTCATTGAATAACAAGATGGAGTTAGCTGTTCTGCTCAACCAGACTATAAATAATAAGCATAAAACACACAGCACGTACACCTAACGTAACAAACGAAATAAAAGCTATGAACATTCAAAAAAAAGAAAAACATTTCAAGCCACTACAATTTACTACACAAAGACAGTTTAAAGTTGTATATTGCAAAACATTTATTGGAGTGGATGCGAACATTACTAAATATTATGCACAATTATTTCTAGATGTATGGCACGATATATTTGTTTGTACCATTTATCATGTTATTTATGGTCTATGCGTGTGTTACCTTTTAGTGGTTATAGCATAGGTATAAATTAGAATGTTCATATTTGAATCTATAATCATATTATTAATTATAATGCTATTCTTTGTATCTGCAATGATCTTACAAATTAGAATATTCTTGTTCGTACCTACGATGACCTTACAAATTAGAATGTCCACGTTTGCATCAGTGATGCTATCATAGATTAGAATGCTTATGTTCGCATCTACGATGATATTATTAATTATAATGTTCGTGTTCGTATCTACGAAGATATTATAAATTAGAAATGTAGTGTTTCTATTTATGATGATATTAAAGATTAGAATGTTCATTTTCGCATCTACGATATTATAAATTAGAATGTTCATGCTTATATCTATGCTGTTATTAGTGTTATTATAGATTATAAATTTAATGTTAGTATACTATGATATTAAAGATTAGAATGTTCATGTTCGCATCAACGATGATATTAGAAATTGGAATGTTCATGATTGTTTCTATGATGATATTAATTAAAAAAAAGAGCGTTCATATTTGTATCCACGATGATCTTACATTTTAGAATGTCCATGCTTATATCTACAATGATCTTATAAAATAGACTATTCATTTTTGTAAACATCGAAGATCTCTACTGAAAAGATGAACATTTTCTTCACTGAATCAGATAGCTGTTCCCACTGTGCGTATGTTTGCTTCAAGCCACTAACGATTTACGTTGTTGTTAGCCAGTGAAGTTCACCTCAGAATCTGCCACCGTTGACCAAAAGATCCATCATTGTTTGGAAACATCAAAGCTGTGGAGATGATATGTACGTTATTTGTTATTCAGTTCAGTCTTAAGTGAATAAAAATAATGTTGACATTAAAAATATGGTATTGGGGCCTGTTCTACGAATGAACAATAGATTAGAACAAAGGGCAGTTTCGGAGTTACCCGTCACAAGATACAGTTACGCGCAAGAAACAAAGATAATAAGTGTAAATGACAAAGAACACGGAAAGTACATAGAAAAAAAAAGAATAATGAGAGAAATGTTTTAATTTCTCCACCCATTTTTTCCCTTTGTTTCCTAAATATGACTATGGATGACGAATGGCAACACTTAAACACTCCGTAGTTCTACTATTATTCATTTGTAAAACGACCTTCTTTCTATTATCAGTTTTATATCGGTCACCTTCATTAATCTACAGTGTAGATATACTGTGTTAGAGACACGCTTGCATGATGGAGAGCTTACCATATTACTTGTAGATGGTGAAATACATTAGTTTATTGCGGTTTTACATTACGCCGAAAAAAAAGTCAACACGAAGATGAAGTTAGGAAAAAGCTTCAGAAGAAAGCCTCCTTCTAGCGAGGAGCGTCGCACTCCGAAAGGTGCGTCGGCTAATTATAGGGCGCGTGCCCAAATATAAAAGACCTTATGGCAGTGTTTCTCAATCTATTTAATTAACAAGCCCACACCCTTCAGATAACATCTGTGACCGTGCAATACGCACATGCTTCGTCTGCAGCATTGCTTTTCACAAAATACTCTAATATAATAAAACAGAAGAGTTAATTTAAAAGCGGACATACGAACACATGCGGTGATATTTCTCACATTATAAGTTTCAAACTAGAATGCAGTTTCACAATTAGTTGACCCTGATGTCGGAAGCTGTCAATCAGGGGGACGCTTAACCACAACATAGAGGCATCGCTCTTGTCTAGTAGAAACACGTGCAGGTCATCTGTACGTCTGTGCATGGGAACGTTACTCGTGTGGTTTGGTAGAATTACATGCAGTTCACTGGGTGCTGCTACTGGAAACTTTGAGTGACAGCTGTTTTAAGTTTGATACGATGGTTCTCACACTTTTTAGAGACCACTATAAATTAACATCAAAAACAGAGACAAAGGAATATATTTTTCACTGACATCTTATTATATTTATAAGAGAAAGGAATGAAATGTTGACAGATATAAGTTACATTTAGGAAAAGGAATGTAGATGTAACTATAAACAGTGGTCATTTATCCACGCAGAACACCTGCACTAGGACGTTAGAGTCGTTTAATTAGGACGTGAGAAAGACAAGATACGTGCTGAAATCAGCATTTTACACTGTTGTCAGGTTTACAGAAATCAGGGACTCCTGACACTTTCCCAGAAAACAACAGAGAAAAACAGGTGCCGGGTGCAAAAATGACGGGATATAAATACTGTGGTTAGCGCGGAGAATTTTTGGGGGATTTTCGCTAGAGATTTTAGAGATTTTGATTTGAGATTTGAGATTCAGATAGAAATAGAGATTTGTAGAGAAGAGAACTAAAAATGTAGGCAGTTTGTTATAGGCCCGTGCACTGGATTAGCCAGAGCACGGCGCTGGAAATGATAAAGTAGGAAAGATGTGTAAATTGGAATAGATAGTTTTTGTAGAGAATAGCTAATAATAATAATGAAAGTAAGAAGAGCATTTCTACATAATCTTAGCCAGAGTTAGAATAACTCTAAGGGTTGAAGTGAAAGTAAGAAAGAGATACAGTGGTTCTCAAGCTGTTAACCAATGATCTTAACCCGCTAAGGTGACTTGTGAATCACAGGCGGCTCTTAAGTCATTTTAAAGTAAATATTATTCTGCGTGTTAACGCTATAGAATATGTAATAAATATTTATATCTTCACGCCGTTGGTGGAGCGGTTGTAGTGAAGTGAAAATGTGTGATCCTGCAGACTGGCAGGCAATAAATAAATAGTGGTGGTTTTTATTTCAAGCGCTTAGCTGTTGATGTCTCTTGTAAGTAAACATATTGAGAACCACTGACTCGATTCATAATTATAGATACTGTAAAACTTAATGAGAAATGTTCACTGAATATTAAGAAAGATGGTGTTGGTAATCTATTTGAGATTTTCAGAATCAGTGTAACTTTTGAGTTGACACATTTTTATGTAATAATGAGAACAAGGATTCTCAAGGATTTTGTCATGATGGAAACAAGAATATATAATTAGAGATAATTAGTAACTAGGATTCTCACATTGTTGTCGTAGATTTGCGATAGGTGATTAAAACTTAGTTTGGTCCCTTCTGAATAGACATAGAAATAAGTGACAGCTCAGTGGGAGGGGATAAAATAGAAATAGATTTCACGAGTGAGATGGAAGAACTATATTGGATTCTGTCTCTGACACTCGAGAAGCTTCTTTCAGTCAGCCTATCATCTACAACAGAGTTAGATTAGTCAGACAAATCTAATATAATATGTAGTAGTGTATGTATATATATATATATATATATATATATATATATATATATATATATATATATATATATATATATATATATATATATATATATATATATATATATATATATATATATGTATACCTCCCATACACACACACATAAGTGACTACAATAGAAACACAGACGTGAACCTATGACAATGAAAATATAGATAATTGGGAACGAACTGACCGCCACACTAATTAAGTTTAAATGTGAAGTTTAATTATCAAAAAAAACTTCCATCACAACGTATAAAGTTACATCAAAACATATACAAATAGTCATAAAGTCAATGAATTGCTACAAGAATGATAGACCCATTGGTATGATCCTTTTCCTCGATGTATAGCCCACAGTCCTGTTAGAAGAAAAGTGATAGCCCCAAAGAGTCACGGATACATATGCTATGGTCTAAGATTTCCCTTTAAAGGTATGAACAGACTTTGATACTCTGATCTATCCTAAGGAAAATATTGTTAGCAACAAAAAACTTGCATAAAGAAATTTAAGACAGCAAAATGGGTGCCAAAAATACAACAATAAAGGAATCACTCAGTCCTGCATTCACTCTATTCAGTCAGCCGTGATCACTAGCTTTCGTTCGTACTTACATCTTTGATAGCAACTTCTGGACAAACAATTTTTAGGACATGCACATACAGAATCTCCAGGGTTAGACATTGGCCAAGGGAACCCCAGCTCCAAAAAGATAGGTTGAATTCGCTTCTTCAGGGAACGTTTCCTTGGTATTTCTTATTTAGGGATATCTGGTTCTGTCACATTAAAATTGTCCAGGCACGAACGTTAACAGCGAGCAAAGTGTCAATAGCTTAGATTTCTAGTAACTAGGAATGTCAGGTAACTGCCTTCTCTCAGTGTAGGATTTTATTTGGTCACACCACATACTAGTCACAACTCCGTCGGAATGTTTATTGATTGCAATATTTTACTTGCCACAAGGGCTGAAATGTACTTGAAGTTTCTCTTAGGAAGAATTAAATCTGGCGCGATAGGCCCGTTACTTTATTTAAATCTTAAAGTTTATGGAATGGGTACTCTGTCGTTCTGGATGCCAATGCAATGCCAGACAGGTTTTACTTTATACACCCAAGTCTTTAAGAATAAAATGTTTATGTTCTTCACAGATACTACTCTGTACTCAACGCTGGCAAAGTTGGGTCACCCCAGTTTCACTGAATAAAGAAAAAACAACATATAAAATACTTATACATACTATTCCCTCGGTTATAACTTACATAATAAACTGCAAGCGTGGAGCTTGTCGTATCATTTAAATCTCCCGTGAAATAAGTTATATTAACAAAATCAGTCATCATGAATTAGAAATACATACGTATTTTCCGCAAATCCATACGTCCGGCCATCCATCCATCTGTCCGTCCATCCATCTATCCATCCATCCATCTATATCAGCTGTCATTATACAAAAACGTAGTGAAATAGTTTCAAAGCGGTTTTTCTTCTTCTTTTTTTTTTTAAATTTAAAAAATAAATTTAAATACCAAATTATCGAATGAAAGTTGTCATCCAAAGTCAGTATATAGTTTACTTTCATTGTAACGCCGGATTTTTTTTCTATCGTTGAAATGTTTAATTCTCTGCCGAAATTCTGAAAAACTGATAATTATCTGCTAAGTTGTCTAGCTTCAGCAGCAATTATGTATCTTCAAGACAGCCAGGGAAATTGACTTTATTTTAATCTTTTACGAAACGCAGAAGTTCCTGTCACGCTTCAATTAACTTTGTTAAAACTTTCCCTCTGAAAAGATATCTAACTGCAGTATACTGAAGGAGAGTCAAATGATCATTTTGCACATTTTCACACAGGTTTGTAAATATTCGCGTTGCTGATCATACATACGTTTGCAAACTTTTAATATTTATCGACTCTTTACAAAACGAACATAGACAAATACAACTAAATATGACTCTACATAAGAACGTCGTTTTGAATTTTTCTCCGTATTTCACAGTTTTTTATTTCATCTACGATTTCTCGCAGAATCATTGAGGATGAACTGCGGAACCTTAGGATTCAGTGAAAAAATGGTTGAGAAACACTGCCTCACGCTCTGGTATAGCAGAAGACGCAGCCCACCTTTCTTGGCATGCTACAAGAAAAGGATACTAAATATGTTGTGACAACAGGCGAAGTTGATGAAACTGGAGAAAGAGGACGACAACAGAAGATTATACTGGACAATTTAACATCATGGCATGGAAATAAGGCAACAATTTAGGACAAGAACTAGGGGTAGAAGGCTGCAAAGAGACGTATACGCATTCGACAGTCAGCATGGGACGCGATGATGATGACTGATTATGATGACTGTGACTCAGATTTAGTGTAAGAAAAAGAATATATGTTAATATTCATTCTTTCTAGCACCGAAAGGTAAAGACACTTCAGCCAAAATATCTGGATTTTGAGGAACAGTTATTCATTCTAACAAAAAGATGGTAACTGTGGTGTGTAGGGTGAAGTAATGGTAACTGTGGTGTGTAGGGTGAAGTAATGGTAACTGTGGTGTGTAGGGTGAAGTAATGGTAACTGTGGTGTGTAGGGTGAAGTAATGGTAACTGTGGTGTGTAGGGTGAAGTAATGGTAACTGTGGTGTGTAGGGTGAAGTAATGGTAACTGTGGTGTGTAGGGTAATGGTAACTGTGGTGTGTAGGGTGAAGTAATGGTAACTGTGGTGTGTAGGGTGAAGTATAGTGTCAAAGTGTCAATAGCTCGGTGATCTTTCTCAGAAATACCTCTAAGAATAGGCTGAGACTCATCGGTGTAAAGAGTGTATTTCCTGATAGTAAGATCACAGACAGCTTAAAAAGACCGTAAATTAATATTAGACAAACATAAAGGTATGTTTTCAGGCATTCGTAAGAAATAAAGAAGTAGAACACTTAGACAACAGAAAAACACGTCTGTTGTTTTTCTGTTGTCTAAGTGTTCTACTTCTTTATTTCTTACGAATGCCTGAAAACATACCTTTATGTTTGTCTAATATTAATTTACTGTTTACAGGCCTCGGGTTTCCCTTCCTTATGTGTTATTAATGTTTAAAAAGAACGTAACTGCCACTAGCTTTTAGAAGTTGAAATGGCTTGCGCAAGGTTTAGATCTTCAACACTACCCTCTGAACTAAAGACAATAGATATAGATTAATAAATCAACACATCAATCAATCAACAGGCTCAATGGACCGATGGCGCCACCTGACTTGTTGGGTTAGGAAGAAACATTTATGAGGCGTGACGTAATGACACGAATATATAACTTTTAACTGCTATTGTATATTTACAAATATAAAATGATGTTGTTTATTCAAGTAAAATACCCGTCAACAATTGGCAGTAATGAACAAAAGTCAATCAATGTTATAACAAGCAAATGAAAATCATTGCAAGTACATTAAGTCAATTATAGGCTTACTTTCCTTTGTATTATTATAAAGTAGTTGCTTCATCAACTAGAGGGTACACATTTACACTGAATATTATTCTTCGATAATATAAATAATAATGAAATATAAATGAACTAGTAATTAATAGTAATTTAAATTGTAGGGGAAATTGTAACCAGTCCTAACAGAACTATCTACGAACTGTGGGTCTCGATGGCATTTTTAAGCAGTAAGTGCGTTTTCTGTTTTTTGGGGGAAGTTAGCTATTTTAGACTTCAGACAGTTTAGATTATGCCTAAATAGTGGGCTTTTTTATCAGGAAAATGTGGTCAGAGCTTCTCCCTACCGATGTTTCGAGGTCTCGACAAATTAGGCCCTACTACCCTCCCAGCAATGAGATTTAGCCCAAAATAATTGTATTTGTAAGCACTTTAGTATGACCACCTGAGAGTGTAGGAACAACACAAAACAGTGCCGTTTCTATTCTTTTCTCCTTAGAAATAGAGATCGACAAACGTCTGCGGCTTGTTGACCTGTCTGCAGCTATATGAGAACATCCATTTAAGTTGGCTCATGCTGATAAGGACACAAGAGTGTATTAAATATATGTTGTTCCTTTGAGGGAAAAAATGAACGGTCTAAAATTCTAGACCAGTCTTCACGTCTTGCTCGCGCATACCAGTTTGGTCATTAGAAGCAGTCCGTTAATTGACAAGACAGGGCATTAACAAGATCACACTAGATCGCGTAATTATATACGTACAGAGCAAAGAAAATAAAAGGAGGGAAAAGATAATAAACGTTACATGTCACCTGCAAAATAAAATGCATGTGTGCGTGTGTGTATGTGTGTGTGTGTGTGTGCGTGCGTGCGTGCGTGCGTGCGTGCGTGCGTGCGTGCGTGCGTGCGTGCGTGCGTGTGTGTGTGTGTGTGTGTGTGTGTGTGTGTGTGTGTGTGTGTGTGTGTGTGTGTGTGTGTGTGTGTGTGTGTGTGTATTGTCATATTCATAGTTTGCATACCCTCACTGAAGTTGTTATTACTTCCAAGAATGAATTGTCTGGTTTACATCTACCAGAATAGTACTGTATTTTCTATCCTAGCGTAGGCAAGGAATTTTAGGAAAACACAGGAATTTATTTACATTACTAGGAGAACTAACACACGGATTATTTGCTTGTCTTATTATCTTTTATGATAGCATTAGTTCTTAGACCTATTCCTTGGTAATTACATTTATATTCCTGGCTGAACTACTAGTGCTCATTTGGTGCTAAAGTGCTCTCGGGAACTGCGAGGAAAAAAGTATTCGCAGCTCGGTAGTCTAATTTGTTTATTCTCTTCTGTGTCCTATAGTAAGCCACACCCCTATCTATAGAGAGGACAGATTGTAACAGAGAATGTTCACGCTGGTTATTTGGGACGGGCTAAGAGTCATCCTGCATAATCTGATCTGGGAAGCAGTTCCTGATTTTCCCAATAAATACAGCCTCCAATACAGGGTATGCAGAGCTTGGCACTGTTAAGCTGCATTGGCTGAGCAGGTCAACATCCCCAGTGGAAAGGTGCACAGATATGCTGACGTTCACGTTTGCGTCTTATAATCCTGAACGATCTTTGGGTGGCACTGGTTAGAAATGTAATCAGAACGTCCGCTTTGAGCTATTCAGTATAATTAACCAATAGAGAGCAGTGGAGGACCCTGTCTGCTGATGCTTCCACCATGGCACCCCTACGACCCATGACGGGTTATGGGTTGAGATGAGATGATGAACCAATAGGTTTTCATCGAGAATTCAAATCCTCACCACACTAGACTCTCTAAGATCATAATAATAAGATTACTGGGTGAGTTCAGACTGGCTCCCTGTTTAACAGCAGAAATTATAGATGAGGGTGGTGAGATGAGTTACGCCTACAAATATGGGGTAGTGAGTGAATATATTTCATAAGAAGTTGCGTGAGATAAACTAATTGAAAATGTACGAAGGCAATATTTAGACGGAAAAAAGAACGAAAGATTAAAAATAAAATTAATTAGCGAATTCATCTTGTCTCAGCAACAGCGACATAAACTAATGCTAATAAAAGAAGCGTATGACGATATTAATTCAACTTCACAACGTGCTTGTGGTTTTATTGAGTCGGGGTATAAAGCGCTTGCTTCTTGGCACAAACGGGCCGGGTTCGAAACCAAGCAGCGTCACGCTCCAGTCTAGACAGCTGCAAAAATAGGTAGAAGACTTTGTTCTTGAGTTAGGAAAGGTAAAGTATCATCCAGCCTCATAAAGTTGAGACCGAGTATAGATAAAATCTCAAATTCTTTACTCACGCATTAATGTTTATGCTTCGAAAATAATTATTTTCTTTTCTTTTTTTTTTTTCGTTGTTTTACCTAATACCACATTCGCGTCGTTAAATACTGACAACTGAAGATCTAGATTTCTCACTGAACTCACAAAAATACGCGAACAATTAGAAAAAGCCATGTAAAGTAGAAGAGAACAAAAAACATAAAATCATTTTTAAGGGACAAACAGAGGGAGAGAAAGGTTCACCTATACGTATTCCTCTGCTTCTTTTTCGGCGCCATCTTCTTTTTCTGTTGTCGGCTCAGTGAATTCATTACCCTCCCAGATTAACATCCTGGGCTTGTATTGGTCGTCATCAAAGTGTGGGTCAACGTGGATGTAAAGTTCATGGTCGTACAATACCTCATAACTGTATTGATGCTGTTCCCACCATTCCGGAGTGTCTGATTAAGTAAGTGAGAATTTATTAGTGTGGGGAGAGAGGAGTTAACAATTTTGTTTTACAGAATATACTGAAAATTGCGCATCATACAAAAATAAATTATTGGTAATCATGTTTACACTTTATTAACTGATAGTCGAAATTAATCAGTCAATAACTTTTAACTCCTCAAGGTGCATAGATCTTGAACAAACACGCATCAAGTATTATGTCCGTCTGTTATTTTACAATAAGAGACTGACTTTGTATTTTTCTGAAATAAGACATGAATTAAATTAAAACCATTTTGGTGCACTTGTTTGTGGACACTCCGTAGATGCCGGCAATGTCAAAGGTTAATAAGAAGATATATTTACTTTCTTTGCAGATTTAAAAAAGTACTAGAATTTTGTTTGGTTTTGTTTGGTTTTAAGGATTATCTTCATTGCACACGGACTACTCCATCAACGCTCCGATCTCCTCCCTTAGATCACACAAGGAGGATCTCAGCACAATGCATGAACTCCGTAGCACCGGCGAGAATCCCAATGTGTGTACATAGGAATCACACATTCTATAAACATTTTTGTAGTGGGTAGATTTATAAATTTTGCCAGGGCAGCGGCCTTATGGCCTACTCTTTACGATTTTCAACTGCCGTGGGATTTTTAACGTCAGCAGCTTGCATACGGGACGTTCTATTTTTTTCGCCCTTATCCGAGAAGACTAGGTGTTGTAGATTTATAAAGATAGGCCAGAAGATATTTTTGGTCCCGTCTATGCAGAGGTGATAGTGGTAAATAAGTGAGGTTAACGGTATAGAAATAGATTTCACGAGTGAATAGTTTAAGGGTAGAATCTGTCTCTGGATTGAGAAGATACTCTAGTCCAGCCTATCTTTACGACTGTAATTTATTATAAGACAATTCTACTCTCCATACATGTAACATATATGTTTAACCACTCACACACACACACACACAAATATGTGACTACAAGACACACAACCGTGAAAAAACTATGGTTATTGGGTATGGGTCTGACTGACACAAAGTTTAGTTAGTTTGTTGTTTATTATCATTTAAACTTCACAACATAGATATCAAAGAATAAAATACATCAAAATTACGTATAGAGAATTAACAGAATGCCTCTGCCCTCCCTCGGTGAGATGATAAGAACCCAACCAAGTTAATAACCCCAAAGGTCAAAAGGTTAGCAATAGTTTACAGTATATAGACAGTAAAGTGAGCAAAATTCCTAATACGTGCTATCCCGTAAAGTAAACAATTGTTAAAGCCAAATAAGATATACCACTCGTCAAAAGTCAAGGGCCACTTAGAAAAACCTTGGTTGAAACCATAAAACAAATCTGATATAAACGTAATTGGTATCAGTCAAAACGGCATTTATTGAGTACCAAATTGACATGTCACGTAAAGAAATGGAAACACACATTCAAACGCAATGAAGCTGTGAAGTGTGTCACCCACCTTTTCAAATGTCACACAATAGATATTGGACAAATAGACATTTCAAAATCGGGTATGACCACCGTTTGCAGCAAGGCATTCAAGACAGCGTAGACGCATCGAGTCCACAAGGGTCCGAAAAGTATCCTGAAGAACAGCTTGCCATTCCTGAAGCAGAAATGCAGTCAGCTGTGCAACATCCATTGGCAGGGGCCGTTTTGTTGACAATCTTCGACCAAGGACATCCCAGAGGTGCTCAAACGGAGAAAGGTCAGATGAATGAGCTGGCCACGCCATCCTGATGATCCCATGTTGCTGAATAAATTCATTCACCACACGAGCTCGATGGGGTCGAGCGTTATCATCTTGGAGGATGGCATTACCACCTATGGCCTCCAGAGCAGGCTGAACAATTGGTCTCAAGATTTCGTTCTGGTATCTTGGGCCGGTCAAGTTGCCTTGGATGATGTAGAGTGGGGTCCTGCCGTGTCTGTAGAAGCCTCCCCAGACAATGACAGAACCCCTACCATAACGATCCACCTCTCGAATTGTGTCATCAGTAAATCGCTCTCCTGGTCGTCTCCAAACTCGAATCCAGCCATCATTGAATGACACAGTGAAGCGAGATTCATCAGTGAAGAGAACTTGACTCCATTGTTGCCTTGTCCATCGGATGTGCTCGCGACACCAAGCAACATGGGCTCTGCGATGAGCAGGAGTAAGAGGGATTCTGACTGCAGGACGTCGAGCAGCCAGTCCAAATTCATGTAAACGTCTGCGAAAGGTGCTTTGACTGACATTAACGTTTACAGTTTGTCTCAGCTGACATCTTAGAGTGGAACACGTCACTGTTCGATGGCGCAGGGCTGAAAACAAGAGGTACCGGTCATCATGTCTATTGGTGCATCTAGGGCGACCTGGCTGGTGGCGATCCTCCACACTTCCTGTGGCCTGAAATCTCTCCAAAATTCTTTGGATAGTAGAGTGTGACACTGCAAGCCGTCTAGCAACCTCATGGACAGATAAACCACTTTCAACCCACGCTATAGCCCTCATTCTTTGTAAGGTGTCAAGACTTCTTCTCGGTGGCATGGTTTTTGCAAGTGATGAAACTACCATAAGTCTGCTGATTGTAAAACAAATTAAGAGTGAACTCTGTTCACGAAAAGTCGCCATTGCACGTAGAATGTCAATCAGCACGATTACTTCACCTGTTTGGTTATACGGAAGTTTGAAAAACAGATTAAAAAGGTGAATTTATGGTCAGCAAACCAAATTGCACGTGATCACCATGGTTGTCGGTGAGTTGTTTTTATGCTTAACGTGCATAGAGGACTGTCAGAGGAAGATAATGCACCCATTTTTACTAAAAACTTCCTTCATTTAATCATTCTATGCGATTATATATAAGTGTATTGAAAATAATAGGGTGGCCCTTGACTTTTGACGAGTAGTATAGTTTGGTACAAAATACATTAACAAGAAAATATTCTCTCTCTCTCTCTCTCCCCTCTCTCTCTCTCATGCGTGGCCACGTTCTCTCTTTCCTTACCTAATCTGGTGTCATTTCCAGTCATGTATAATTATCCTGAATACAGTTATTGATATTGGTAATGTCAGGTTTCAGTGGCAAACTTGGCCCCAGTCCAGCCTGAACAGTAACTTTATAAAGGTGGACGCAAGGGTTTCGTGAGGTAATCCTGGATCGATATTGTCACCTTGACTAGTTAATGCAAGAAAAATCGAGATATGTGTTCACCACAAGGAATGGAAAACAAATACTTCTGATATTTGGACACAGCTAGTTGCTACAAATTGATACTGATGTTGGTATGCGATTGATTAGACAGATCCTACCGGCTTACTCTGGTGGGTGCCGATTCTGAAATAGCGTGATTCGTCCGGATAAATATCCTCTTGGAATAAAACGACTATCAGAAGTCGGGAGAACAGTTATTGTTATTTTACCACATTGGGCTGATAAAATGCAAGAAAATATATTTGGGTATTTGGTCAGTCCCGTTAAAATTTTACTTATTAATAATGTTCGTTCGTCTCTGTGGCCCGTCCTGTTCACAACTGAAACTTGGGGACGCGTCAGCCAACAGAAGACAACTTTACTTCCACTCAGAAAAAAAGTCGAGATACGGCCCAAGATATGGCCAAGTAAAAAAAAAAAGCTGGTCGCTGTTGAACAAGTTGCATGAAGAATATAAGAACATTATGAAACACTTACTGCTAATATATATATATATATATATATATATATATATATATATATATATATATATATATATATATATATATATATATATATATTTATATATATATATATACACACACACACGGAGGGGACGAGACATCTCTCATCCTCTCCGTCATCCCTGATTAAGTTAAATAGGGCACGTTATGTCTAGCCGATCCTGTCTGGTCAGTTATTATTTAATCTTTAACCAATATCGCGCTTATACAAATATCGCTTGTCGTTACTAGCTATTTGTTTCGCCACATGATATTACACTAGTCACTTATATAATTACACTTAATGAATTAGAAGTGAATTGTATTCCGTCAATTATCATCCGCCTAGTGTATTTATAAGTCAACTAAACCAACTCTTTCTGGGTGATAGCGGGTGATTAAATTTACATTACAACTGAAACATCTGGAATAAAAACAGCTATGCGTTATTTAGTTCGCTAGTCTTAACACCTAGAAAATCCCAGGGAATTATAATGGTAAACTTTACACACCAAATCACGTAAATGCTAATTTTATTACCACAATCAGAAATGAAACATCTCCACGAAATGCTGATAACACACTTTCACAATGGCTCTAGAATAACGAGCTAGATTATCCAAATAATCTGAGCGACAACTGATAATGGTTGGAGGTAAACGCGGTTTATATAGGATCATCGTATTTTGATCTCAGAAGGCTGTTACTTTTCGCACTTCTCGTGCGTAGCAAAAATTCAGGAAACTATTTCCCCCGATAAAAGTTCTTCGTTCACTTTTATCGGCCGATGCTAACGACAACAGAGATTAGTCTATGTAGCGGGCTCCGGTCTGCGAATTTTCCTGTTTCACGAGATCAAAGAGATACCTTTCCCTAAATTTATGGACATCACAGGATTTGCTCCCCCTCGTAGAGAAACTTCAAAAGCTGTTAACTTCCGCGCGTTCTGCACGTGCTATCTGCAAGTTATCATAATATTGACAAATCAGCTCGCGTGAGAAACTCAGGTAAGCAAACGTGATTCGCTCCCCTAAATAAATGACAGTTTGCGAAATTTGTAAGCAAGCTCGTTTGGTAAGGTCACGTAGACAAAAAGAGGCGTGGGTTAAGATGTGAGTCAGACAGTCAGAAATTGCGTGGTTTTGCTTTAGCAGATGGTAGGCATTAAATGGGAAAGCAAAGGCTGTCAGATTACGGTATCACTATTTACATTTCCACGTCACACTAGGCATCCGATCTCACTACCCAGGAGACCAGGTGGGAGTACGACATCATTAGGACTACTGGTTCTGAAAATAAAATTGTCCATAAATTATATTCCGTCAACTGGGAATCGAACCTGGTACCTCTAGAACTCGAGGCGGACACCATACCTCTTAGCCATTAGTCTTTTTAATCACTTAATTTGTTTTCTGATTCAGACTCACAGGCTATATTTTATTAACTCACTAATAACTTGTACATACTCTCTACTTTTATCGCTATCTCTTAAACACATTTATTCCTATACACTCTCTAGTGTTATAATTAAATCTTCTATTTAAGCACAGAGTACCAGCCTCCATACATCTAAAGTTTTCTTTCATTTAACCTCTAATTTGATCTCTGTCTATCAGGCACCTAAAACTTACAGGCTAATTCAGTGTCAAACACTCTGTATTTTTATTACTGTTTCGTCTCTTAAAAACAAAAACAAAAATAACAAAAAATTTAAAAACACTCTCTTACTGAATAAAAAAGAAAATTTCATACCGGTTATGCAACTATCTCTCTCCAACACAAGCCACGCACTCACTCACTTGCTCCAGTAATTTACTATCTCACTGTCTTAGACTCTCTAATTCTCTAACTAATTGGGCCAGTAGTTGTTAAATCACGCTTTATGTGTTAAATGCCGTGAATGTCCACCAGTTGATAAATGTAGATGTTGGGACTGGTGTAGTAAAGTGTAACGATTGTCAACTCATTAAACCCAGCACAGTTTTGGTCATACAGGTCATCTTGTCCTGGAACGTGATGAGGCTCCGACAAGAATGTGAGTGTAGACAATGAGTGTGTATATGAATGTCAGAACGCGAATGGTAGAATGATTCGATAGAGTTGACAGGTTGGTAGTACATCACTCATGCTCACACTGTTCGAATTCAAGAAGTACTGGAACTACGGTGGTCTTTTTTATAACATTTAATGGGACGCACACTTGGACAGTACGTGTATGGTTACAGGAACAAATGTCGACATAGACAGCATAATGTTGATCACAGGAATATCATCTTAAGTTAGCATTCATGCTTGGCAAATATCATAATGGAGCATTCGTAAATAAGCATTCAGAGTTCCATCATGTAAATCATCTGGCTTTACTGACTGGGCACGTCAGACCATAACCAATATATAGGAAGGCTCCTAGACCTAACCTCGTCTAGCGAATATCCCTTCACGTAAAGTTCAATATATATATTTTCCATAAAGATATAGGAATCCCAGACATGGGTTCTCACATGTAGCAGTGATCTCTTGGTTCATCGAGCGATAGTACAGGCATCCCTTTTTCTCACTCGATAAATACAAAGTATATGAATTTCAACATGGCTGTGCTTCTCTCGTGAGCTCCACTCACTATTGGATACAGACCAAAATTGGTCATTCGTTAAATGTCCTCATTTCTTCATAGCTTCTATCATAGAGGTAATTGAATAATATCATATAATCTAGTGCTGATACATAGGAATGTCATCTTCCTTTGAATAAATACTCTTTTCAAAAGTACCACTGTGCATCTGCTTATCGACAACGATGGCGAAGCCCAAGTTCATAATAAATTGTGGTTTTACCTTTCTATGCGAAATATAACTTTGCCATTCCTTGGCAAAAGAGAATAAACACTGGGGTAAAGTACATACAACATGTCTAAATGACTATCACTTTTCCCCATTTACTTATAGATCACTTTTTCGGCGATAAGCCTGCTACAACAAAATTCGACATCCCGACAGGATGACAGCCATGAATCACACCCCCTGCTAGCGATACTTCCGCTGCATAGCCTTTGACCTTTTCTAGCGACAACCAACATAGTTCGACTTAAAAATGTAAAGATATCCATATATAAGACAGACTCGTCCTACTCATACAAACACTACGTATAAATTCAGGCCATAGATATACTGAAGCAAGAACAATCTATTCCTACCCAGCCAAAGAATAAATCGCAGTAGGCCTAGACTCGTCCGCGGAGTCCGATAGAAGATGACGGAACTCCTTTCAAGGGAAGTAACTCAAAAATGACTTCTCCTTAAGCACTTAAAAAGGAAATACTTTGTTTACAAAATATTTGCGAACATAATAAGTATATAAATGTATTATATTGCAAGATAGTAAAGATTGCACTTTACAGTCTTACCACACCTCCCGGGAAAAAAAAAAATAAAATTTTTTTTTTTTAAATACATCTAGGAGCAACGTAGAATAGGCTCACAACGCAAGAATACTGCGCAGATGAAAATATCAGGAATAACTATAATTCCTAATATGACCAGTGAGAATATATCTCAAAATCTGAGAGAAATTGTTTCTCTACGAATAAATGTTTCCAGGAAGGTGTGATGTACGTATAATACAATTCTGGTAATTATACAATGCATACCAAAAATTCACACTATAATCTTAAATTTATGATTGATGAAGAAACAATCATCAAAGAACAGCGGTGAATAAACATCAATAAACCGCTAAGTAGCGATACCATCATTCTATTATTAAATTACAAATGTGTATCTTAGTAAAGAAACAAAAAATAACTGTTGTAAAGTTATATATATTAAAAAGATCCAATATTTAACAGTTAAGTGGCATCATGTGGGCATCTGGACAGAATGTCCGCCATCACATTTTCTGAACCACGGATAGCTCGTACCGAGAAATGAAAAGGTTGAAGAGCGATTGCGTATCGAGTTGATCTCGAGCTCTTCAAGTTCTTACTTTGGATAGCCGTAAGAGCTTTTTGGTCAGTTTCCACTACGAAATGCGCGCCCAGAAGGAATCTTTGGAGTTTGAGAATTGACCAAACCATTGCCAATAATTCACGGTCTAAAACCGAGTAATTCCTTTCTGCAGCATTAAGTTTTCTGGATATATACATTACCGGATGCAGAGTTCCAGAGTACTCTTGCATTAGTGCCGCTCCAATCCCAGTGGATGAAGCGTCACTACGAAGAACAAATGTCTTATCTGTTGTAGGTAACACTAAAATAGGTGGTGATGAAAACATAGTTTTGATCTTCTCTAGTGAAGATTGGCATTCATGAGACCAGTGAACCATGTTAGGCGACCCTTTCTTTAATAGTGTAGAGAGAGGTGCCATGATAGAGGAATGAAACGTCCATAAAATTGTATGAGACCTAAAAGACTTCGCACTTGCTTTTTAGTCCTAGGGATAGAGATGTTAAGTATCTTAGTGATATTATGGTCTTCTGTCTCAAGAAACCGTGACCTACTCGATGGCCTAAGAAAGCAATTTCGCTAAAGCCAATACAAGCTTTGGATGGTTTTGCTGTCAGGTTATACTCACGCAGAGTTGATAATAATTCAACTAACCCTGAATAGTGATCTTCCCAAGTATCGCTGAAAAGACAGATGTCGTCTAGATAAGCAATGACATCTGACCGATACGATAGGATTCGACGCATCATGCGTACAAATGTAGCTGGTGCGTTCATAAGGCCGAAAGGCATAAAATTCCATTGGAAAAGGCCTCTGGGAGTAGAGAAAGCGGTAAGAGGTTTGGCGCGTTCGGATAATGGAACTTGCCAATATCCTTTAGACAAATCAAGTTTAGTGAAAAAATGCGATTTAGAAAGACGAGTAAGTAACTCTTCTAGTAAAGGCATAGGTTCAGCATCGAACTTCGTAACTTGATTCAATTTGCGATAGTCAACGCAAAGACGTATGTTATTGTCTTTTTTTCGAACAATAACCATCGGCGAAGAATATGCAGAAGTGGATGGTTCGATTATTTGTAAATCTATCATTTCATCCCCATCCTTTTCAACCTGTGTTTGGAAATGTATAGGGATAGGATAAGGTCTCACCCTAATTGGAGTATGTTCAGTTAGAACAATGTCATGCTCAATGACATGAGTTTGTCCAGGGATGTCAGTGAGGACATCCTGAAATGTTTGTAACATAGACGAAACTTGTCGCCATTCTCCTAGAGACAAATCAGGAGAAACAGTAACGTCTTTCCATGATTCACTAGAATGAAGTGGGATCATTGGAAGCGGAAGATTAACATCCGAAAAACTTGTTTCCTCATCCTGTATTACAGACAGTGATGAGGAATGACCATGTTTGACATGAGAATCGTCCGTTGCCTGGAAAATAGGCTGTAGATAGTCAGGACGTTCATGGAACTCCGTAAGCATATTGATGTGGAAGGTTTTATGCTTCCCGTTAATATCGACGATGTAGTCAACATCTGAAATTTTCGATATTATATCGTACGGACCTTTCCAACTAATAAGGAGTCAATTTTCACGACAATGTAGCAAAACAAATGCTTTGTCACCAGGACAAAGTTGTCGTAAAGTTCTCTTCTTATTAGCAAATTGTCTTGCCTTCTGCTTAGCAAATTCAGAAGAGGACGTTGCCAATTTGCATGCTTCGATAATCTTTTGTCTCAGCGCGATGACAT